>CAJQUW010015404.1:10000-183865 GCA_907163375.1 Prostheceraeus crozeri
GGATAGGGGGCAGGGGGGTTGGGGGGGGTATGTGTAGTTAGATGTGTAACACAGGGGTTGACGCGGTTGATGGGATCAGGAGCCGGGCCTCGGGGTGAGGAGTTTGTCTGGGTGGGTCGGGTGAGGGAGGTGTTAGGTGGGGCGCTGGGGGGGTTGGTCGCGGTCGCGTGGCGGAGTGTTGGGCGTGGGGCATTGGGGGGGGATGTTAGCTTTCATATTTGTATGGTGGTTTTGGTGGGGGGGGGGGTGGTGTTGGGTTTGTTGGGGAGTGGGGGGGGGGTGGCAGAGGTGGGGGGGGGGGGAGGGGGGGGGTGGAGGGGGGGGGGGGTGGGGGGGGGGGGTGGGGGGGTGAGTGGGGGGTGGGGAGGGGGGGGGGGGGGGTGGGGGGGTGGCGGGTGTGGGGGGGGGGGGGTGGGGGGGGGGGGGGGGGGGAGGGGGGGAGTGGGGGGGGAGGGGGGGTGGGGGGGGGGGGGGGGGGGATGGATGGGTGTGGGGTTGGAGGGGGGGAGGGGGTGTGGGGGGTGGGGGGTGGCGTTGTGGAGGGCGGGGAGGGGGGGGTTAGGTATGTGTGGGTGGGTGTGTGGGGGGGGGGGGGGGGGGGGAGGGGGGGGGGGGGGGGGGGGGGGGGGGTGAGGGGGGTGGTGGGGGGGGGGGGGGGGTGAGGGCTGGGGGGGTAGGTGGGGGGGGTGGGGTGGGGGTGGGGAGGGGGGGGTGTGGGGGGGGTTGGGGGGGGGGGGGTGGGGGGGGGGGGGGGGGGTGGGGGGGTGGGAGGGGGGGGGGTGGGGGGGGGGGGGAGGGGGGGGGGGGGGGTGGGGGGGGGGTGGGGGGGGGGGGGCGGGGAGGGGGGGGGGGGGGGGGGGGGGGGGGGGGGGGGTGGGGTGGGGGGGGAGTCTTTTCATTTTCGTGATTTTTTTTTCTTATTTTGGTTTTTTTTTTATCTTGGGGAATGTCTCTGGGGGCAGGGTGGAGACGGTTGGATAGGGGGGTGGAGGGGGCTAGTGGGGGGGGGGGCCCCCCCACCCCCCCACACCCCCCCCCTCGGAGGGGGGGGGGGCGGGGGGGGGGGAGAGGGAGGGGGGGGGCGGGCGGGCGGAGTACTTGATAGGAATTTGTAGAGTAGGGTGGGGGGGGGGGGACATAAAACATACTGGCTCGGGCTCTTTGGGTGGGGCAGTGTATTTTATAACTAGTGGTGGCGGGTGGTCTGTATATAGGCGGGTCCGCTGTGCCTTCTAGGTGTAGTGGACGGGCTATTTTTCGTGAGTGTTGATTTGATTTTTGGGTGAAGGAGGTTCGACGATTTGGGGGTTTTGGTGAAAGGTGAAAATTTGGAGCTGGGAGATATCCTTTGATGTAGGATGGCACTTATCGTCTCGCGTATGTAGGGGCAAGGGTCTCATGGGTGGTTGTGTCTTTTTGGTTGCTAGGATGTGTTTTTGAGGTCTTGATAGTTGGCTCTTGGCGTTCTTTATTGAACACCGTGTGGGGGTTAGCGTCACTACCCAGATAGCTTGGGTGTTTGTGACCTCGTTCGAGTTGCAGATGATTTTCACTATTTTCCCCCAACTACCTCTTGAAGCTCGGCGTTGCGAGTTACCTACTTCGGGGCGAGTGACAATTATGTCTTCAGCCCTGTAATATGGCCTCCCGGGTATCGGGGGAAAGATGAAGAGAGAGTCTCTAACTTCCCTAGTGATCTGTACAAGGCCTTCCGGGCTGTCGATGGGATCGTGAGTGCAGCACTCACTCTTTAGGAATATGGACCTGTACTACATGATTTCCCAAACTTATACCAATTTTCATTATCGTAGCAGCTAACGATACAAAATACAGGCCATGGCTTAATGACAAAGAACATAGAAATATACCATATCAAAATGCGTTGTCGTGCCGGGCTACGTATAAATCGTAGCGTGTGCGGACTGCCATAGCAGCGCACGTCCTAGACAGGCGGGCACCGGCCACTATGATTATGCCTTGAATAGGGGTTAGCGTTGTCGTGCTGTGTAGAGTGCTGAAGGGGGTGACTGAGGGATGAGGCGCGCGTCTTCTACAGAGTGCATGCGGACTGTACGTCTGGTGGTTTCAAGTGAGTAGACTTGAGCATTTACGCAGTGTTGATTGGTGGAAGAGAGGGAAGCCGAATGTTGGCGATACGAGTAGCGAGAGGGTAAGGTTGAGAATGTTGTTGAGAATGCTGGTGAGATATGCGGCGGGCGAGAAGGCGGTTGCAGTCGATTGAGAGCGTGCAGATTGAGCGAGAAGAGAGAGCTTGCGTGACTGAGCGATGGATCGAGGATGATGTGGATTTAGATAGGGAGCGTTGTGAGGAAAGCGTGTGAGGAAGTTGAGCTCTCTCGTCGTCGGAGGGTGTCAAACATTGTCATCACCGACCCCCGAAGAGCTCATCTTCCCCAAAAGTGAAGAGTGGTGGGATTCGTGTGCAGTCGGCGAGGTGGTTGAAGGATGAAGAGAAGAGGCATGTTTCGCAGCAGAGGCGCATGATTTGTTGGTGAATATGTATGAGAGTTTGAAGAAAGTGAAGGATGAAGTTGTGAAGGAGTTGGAGAGTTGAAAAAGAAGGAACTGAAGTCGAAGGAGGTGGCGGATGAAAATATTAGAATGAGGCGTAGTGTGACTGATTTGAAGAGTAAGACGCGAGAGTTGGAAGAGAAGAAATATGAGTGTGAGAAGAGGGCGAGTGCTGCGGAGAGAAGAATGAGAGATGCAGAAGCGAAGTTTGAGGAGATGATGAAGGAGATGAGTGTGTTGAGAGCGAGGAATGTTGAGTTGGAGAGGATGTGTGGCTCGCGGGGTGATGAGAGCTAGGCGTATGAGAAGTTGGAGCGCAATGAGGGGGGATGTGTAGGTTTTTTTTTTTTCAGTTCTTCCTTTTGTGGTCTATTATGTTTTTGTGCAAGGGAACGGGGGGGTGATTGGGGAGAGTTTTTGTGCACGGGACTTTAAAGGGGGTAATCCTCCTGTTTGCTATGAGGGTCACTTTTTTCGATAATGGGGAGGAAGAATGGTATGTAAGGAAGTTAGGTTTGTTTTGAGGGGGGGGGTATTGACGGTCCCCGGGGGACTAGGCCAACTAGTACTGGACGCTTTCTTCGTTATGGGAACGTTGTGGGGTGCGACTCGGATGGGTCTGGGTTGGGTGATTTTTGGTGTTTCGTGGATTGGGGACGCGCTTTTGGGGCTTTTGGTGTCCCCATGCGCGTTTGCGGGTGGGAGTTATTTTTCTGGGGTGTTTCTGGGGTGAGGGACTTGGGGGGGAAATTGCGGGGGGGGGGGTGGGGGGGGGCCAGGGGATGGGTTGTCGGGCGGTGGTGGGATTTGCGGTGCGGGAATTTCTGGTGGGGTTCTTACAAGAATAAGTTATAGCGGGGGGATTTGGGAGCGTGTGGGGTTACGGGGGGAAAATGGGAAATGGGGAGGGTGTTTGTGCTTTGACCGTGGTAGTAATTCGGGAAGGGGTGGCCGTTGCTGGGTCGGTCGTTGGTCTTGCGTACTCGTGGGAACGTGGAGATATGAGGTGCGATCGTTTGTTTGAGTTTTCACATCCCTATTCGGGATAATCATTTGGCCGGCGAAGTATTGGTAAATCAAAGCCTCGACGAAGTATAGTTGTTACAATGGTCATCCGTAGCAAGAAGTGTGCTGCATGCCAGCCTGAGGAATGCGCGGTCACCTACATAAATTCTCGATTCGGAAACGCGCGAGACTGCCAAGGATGACAAACTTGGTAAGTGAAAAAGTAATATGATAGTATATCTATTCTAATATATCATTTTCTATTGCAGATCTTTGCCCGCCTTCACCACCCCTCACGTCCACTCCCGAGAACGAAACCATCGGCTCTCCTTAAGGGCCAACCCTAGGGGCAAGACATGATAAGAACCTCCACTGCGGTTTGCCTATGGGCAGTCTTTAGACTGGCGATACTATCATTAAGTTTGAATCTGCTATCACGTCAACTTGAACGTTGCGTCGCGTTAGAGGGGTATATAAACCACTGAGCCTCTCATTTAATTCATTTCAATCATGCAGACGCCGAAACAGTAAGTCAGCTCTCCTCGCGGACACCCAGTTAAGGCCGCGAAATTATTTGAGGAGTTTGTCAGGCTAGAGGAGCAAGCAAGACAGAGTTTTTAATATATCTTGCTCGGATTGGCATCCGATGACAGAACTGCTGTCAATCCTACGGATTGGCGCTCATTCCAATTTTTTAGTCAATGTGCAGTTAGTGTGGATGTCGACAGTGCTACCAATGAGAGAGTCAAAGGACTCTCTCAGCAGAATTGGTAGGGTGTAAGATGACGTTACTCCCGAGAAACGAACATCGGCTCTCCTTAAGGGCACCATGGGGCAAGACATGATAGAACCTCCACGCGGTTTGCCCTGGGCAGTCTTCGGACTGGCGAATACTATCATTAAGTTGAATCTGCTATCAGTCAACTTGAACGTTGCAAATGAAGTTCGGTGTAATACTTCCTTTCGACGGGCGTTCCTGTAAAGGGCGGCGGTGAAACCCGTAGCTATGTATACCACAAGGGACATTCGGCAATGGTCAATCTTGTTAAACCTCTCTGCGTCATGTTTGCAAGTGATTGCCTCTGTCTCAACGTAGTATGCATTCGCGCCAGGGCGACATTTAGCCAACTGTCGAAGGTTGCCTAAAACTTTCCATTGCATACGTTATGAGAAAACCATGAGTTCTACCTGTCTCTATCAATGAGACGAATTGATGAATGGAATGAAATGGGAGGACACTCACGCGCCACACGCAACATAACACACTTCTCTCTTCCGTAGTCTAACAAGCTCTTTACACATGGATCGCAGTCGATTGCTATCCCTGTATCAGAAGTGTAAGCTATCTTAATTTATTTGACACTATTTTATATACCATCATAGTCCATATGAAATGTTTTAAGATTTACAAGTTAAACTAAGCGTGCTACTATTTCCAAATGAAAAAGTATACATGGTTAAATTATTCACTAAAACCCCATTCAAGTAAGTCAGTATGAAAGCAAAGATAATACGAAATAAACATTTATTATGGCATGTATTTCAAAAGGTCTTCATCGTCAATATCGTCCCAGAGTCTGGCTTCACATAGATCACAAAAACAGTTGAGCTGCTTTAAACGTTCTTCTGCAGCGTCCCTCACTTTCTCAATGTACGCCCACTCCGCCACGGTTCGCGGTTGGGAGTTAGGGGTGTACCACTCCCATATTTGACGTAAGTGCGACTTGCTGGTCATCTCCATCACCCCTTCGGCATCATATTGTAAATATTTTCCACCGTATGCCTGTTAGGTCGGGCAACTCCTCTTCATCGTCCTCCGATAATGATAACTTTCGTATATTGTCGAGATTGTATGTCTTCTCCACCTTCGCCTTTCTTGGTGCATTTGGTGTAACGAGCACCTTTGCTGATGTACATGGAGAGGAGAACTCCAATGCGGTATTTGGTGTTGTTGGAGTACTTGTCATGTTGTCTTTGAAATGCAGACTTTTAATAAAGATAAATATAACATTTTTCTAATTCTTAAGTATAACACAAGCAGCCAATCAGAATGAACATCCAATGAATGAAGAGAATGAAAGTATATAAGCAAAGTGACATTCAGGTCATTTCATTTAATCTGTTGAATCATACAAGTGACGAACGCACGATCTCTTTGGGTGTACTCTCTTTGACTATCTATTCTGTCTGATCATATTTCATTAAAATGGTAAGTTAAAGATTTCCTCTCTCATCTCCCTCAAACGTGTGACTAATAGCATCTTCCTCAATTTCAGGCATCAACTTCATCACCAACGCCCTCTCTTCTCGAGGAAAGTTTAGAGTTATTGAGTCAAGGTAGGTTGTAACACTACACTGAGGCTTGAACAGAGATGAAAGACATGATTTCTCTTTCAGGTGATGTGAGTTCCAGCTCAGGACTCTCGCGACAAGGCAACGAGTGGGAATGTGCCGACTGCGGACATATGTTTACAAGGAAGCACAGTCTCCTTCGACACATCAAACAACGTGTGTGTCAACGCAAAGCGGCGTCAATCTCCGGAGGTGAAGTTGATTCTGACGATGACATCTCCTTTCCTTGCGATTTGTGCCCTCTTTCTTTTGATAGTCACTTTCAGCGATCTTCGCACAGACTTCAACACACGCATGCAAATGATCACTACACCAACGGTACCTCTACCATCTCCCTCATTAATGTTTCACATAATAATTTAGTACGCGACTACTGCATGGAGTCCAATACTCAAATTGTAGATTTTTCCTGAGTGGCTCCCTTCAAAATTCTAACATTATCGAAGCGCTCTTCATACAATTTAGACAATTTTAGAATGAAGGCGCTCATCTACCTTAAACTAAAATATATTAAAATTAGATTTTCAAACGGGTCAAGTGACGGAGAGAATACAGTTTCATGTTCCTTCCTCTTCCGCAACCGAAGTTGTAGACTGCGAGTCTTGGCTAAATTTTCACATTCAATGTTTAAAATCAAATGTAGATAAATTCAATCAACGCGACCGCGCTCTCATTTTTGATGGTGTGGACTCAGCCAAATTCAAAATTTCCCTATGAGACAGTCATGCAGCTCGAGGCACATTTAAAACTACCAAAAACGTTGTGTATAATAAGAAAGCTGTCATCAATGTTGATTGTAAATCACAGTGTTTCAAATATGCAGTCCTATCCATCCTTCACTATAATGATATCAACGCGCATAGAGATCGCACCTATAGCTATAGACAGTGGGAGGATGAACTAGACTTTGAAGGTTGTGATAGTAACAACATGAAAATCAAAGATGTAGAAACGTTCGAAAAACATAATAAGATTAAAATTGTCGTTCACGTGTGGGAGAAGGGGTTGAAGGGTGCCCGCTATAATTCACGTTTCAACTTGTTATGAACGTGTAGTCAACCTCTTATTAGTAAAACAAGATGATAGCGAGGAATGGCACTACTGTGGTATTCCCAAAATCTCTCGCTTGTACACTCACTTGGGGCACTCTAAAAGAGGTGAACATTTTGTATGCGACCGCTGCATCCGCTCCTTTTGGAGTAAAGATAAATTTGAAACTCACTATGAATGGTGCAAGCGAGGTAAATTACAAATGGAACGCATGCCCAAAGATAAAATATTTTCACATAGGGATAATTGTGACGAATTAAGTTCCCCTGCGTGTCATTTACGCAGACATAGAATGCTACATTGATGATATCATCCACAAGCCAGCAGCCATATCCTGCTATGAAGTATGGCATGACCACTTTAGGAATAGACAAAACAAAATGCATACTTGGCAAGGTGAAGATTGCATTTCAAAATTTCTAGAATTTCTCGATAAAGCTGCTAAATTTCAACAATCATATGATTCCCAATTGCAGCGTAAGTCACTACATATGTCAGATGAAGACAAACAAAAATTTGAAAGTTGCACATCCTGTCCTAAATGTCATAAAACGTTTGATGACGATAAAATTAAGAAAGTGCGTGATCATGATCACATCACTGGTAAATTTAGAAACGCACTCTGCTCCAAATGTAACTTTTCACTTAGGTTGAGACGTCGTGTACTACCCGTCATTTTTCATAACTTTAAGGGCTATGACAGTCATATGCTCATAAAAGGAGGGTTGAGCCAGATGAAATCGTGGCAGTTTAATGTAATAGCACAAACGAGAGAAAAATTCATGGCAATGACAGCAAAAGTACCAGTAGATAAAACTAAAGAAAATAAGACAGTCTTCTTCGAAATAAAATTTTTAGATTCATTTCAATTCATGTCAGCGTCACTAGCTTCTCTCGTTCGTAATCTCAAGTTTCTTCCCCATAGTCAAACTTTGAAGAAACACTATCCAAACTTAACGGATGAAATAATCACTCGCAAAGGAGTCTTTCCTTATGCGTATTTTAGCTCAATGTCTAAACTAAATGAAACAACCCTTCCTTCCATTGACAAATTCAAAAACGATTTGACGGGTGAAGATTGTCCAGTAGAGGACTATGAACATGCTCAAGAGGCATGGTTAAAATTTGATTGTAAAAACGTTTGGCGATTATATGATCGCTTACTTAGAATTAGATGTCATATTTGCTGGCTGATGTCTTTCAGGAATTTCGACGAGTGGCATTAGAAGAAGACAAATTAGATCCTGTCCACTTTGTCAGTCTACCAGCCCATGTCCTTTAAATCAGCCTTTAAAATGACTGGTGAGACCATTCATCTCTTACAAGACCCGGAGATGTATAATATATTTGAGCGCGGAATACGCGGTGGTCTCCACATTTGTAAATAAACATCATATAAAATCTGAAACAGTAGGTGAAATGTATGATCATATCCACCTAAAGTACTATGACCAAAATAATTTATATGGCAGTTCACTGTCTAAACCACTACCTCATTCCGAGTTTAGTTGGTTAAATCAAGATGAGCTTGAGTATTACTCCAACCCTTCAAACATACTGATTGGGGATATTATTTTGAAGTGGATTTGATTTATCCAAATAGCATTAAAAATAAAACTGCTGATTTCCCACTCGCACCTGAATCTGGCGAAGTGACTGAAGATATGTTTTCACCATTCATGTCACAATTTCATAATAACTTAACAGAGTGTGGACAGCCAAGGTACAAACCATGCCGCAAACTTTTACTCACCCAATATGATAAGAAAAATTATCTCGTACACTTCTGCATATTAAAATTCTATTTAGAAATGGGCATGCTTCTAAAGTCAGTTCACCGCATTATCAAATTTAGACAGAAAGCCTTCCTCAAACCCTACATAGATAGTAACAGTCAAAAACGTGCACTCGCCCAAAATAATTTTGAAAAGGATTTTTATAAATATAAGAATAACAGTCTATTCGGAAAGACCATGGAGGATGTTAGAAAACGTATGAATTACAAACTAGTCGTTGATGAACAAAAATATCACAAATTGACCTCATCACCTCTTTTCATTGATAGAGACATCATCGATGAGGATCTTGTAGGTCTAAAATGATTAAATCAGAAGTTGAGTTGTGCAAACCCATCTATATTGGGCAAGCCGTTTTAGATTATTCCAAGCTTGAAATGTATCAACTCTTCTACAAAATATTAAAACCATGCCCTCTCGTAAAAGAGGTTCGCTTGCTGGGTGGTGATACAGATAGTTTCTTTTTAGGAATTACCACTCAAAAAGATTTAAATTTTAATGAAGTAGGCAAGTCATTAGAAAAATATTTCGACACATCTAACTACAATCCAACTCATCCACTCTATTCCATACAGAATAAAGCCAAACTTGGTTGTTTTAAGGATGAAACAGCAGGAAAGGAAATAGATGAAATGATTCTCCTCCGTCCTAAAATGTATTCCATGAAACTAAAAGAATGTGCAGATAGTATTAAGCGTGCTAAAGGTATATCAAAATCCATTGTTCATAAAATGAAACATCGGTCCTATAAGAAGGCCTATAAAAATAAAACTATAACGTTTGTCAATATGACAATCTTAAAATCTCAAGTTCATACTGTGAAAACGTACACGTTCAAGAAACGAGCACTTTCAGCATGGGAGGATAAGAGGTGTTGGATAGGACATAACACATCTCTTCCACATGGACATCCTGACACAAACATACCTCCACCCAAAAGAATAAAACTCACGCTACCACATTCAGGAGATGTATTGACATAATCAACTTTAACTCAGTATTTTGATGTTGCTTTTTGTAGATATACATGGTTGTTTTATGTATCGCATGAGATCGTTTCTTCTTGTGAATATATGCCTACAGTCAGCCCATTCCCCCTATATCTGTGAAAAGACTTTTTCATATACATATTTTTATTTCAATAAACATATCACAATGACTTCACTTTGTTTTCCGAAACACTAAAGTTACGAGGGATTTAGTATCTTTCACATGGATGAGAGGGTATAGTTTGTTTGACGACGGGATGATAGAAAATAGATTCAAACATCTTCTCGACTATTCCATATGAAGCGTCTTTATCATGAATGAAATCACGTAAAATGTATTCTTTTTTCTCGCCAACAGAAATAGGTAAAATCAAATCACTTTGAATGTAAAGGTGCTGTTCATGTTTATCAAGTGTCATTGGTGTTTCTATACCAATCGTATGCGCAGCAGCAAACACTGTTTGTAGCATTGAAAAGCCAAAGAGTTTTTTTCAAATTTTTACTCAATTGACATTGAATGTCATCACCCAGTTTCAGAACAACGCGTTGATTTTCAATTGAAAACGAAATGTGGTGTGTCTTTACATCATATTTACTTTTCATCACATGCTTCAACTTCTGTTGTATATAAGGATTTACTACATGAATGAAGCTTTCAACTGTATGATATAGACGCGGCATTATATTGATAGCAACTTTAGATTCTTCATAAGACTGGTAAATTTTCTTGATGCGATCGCCATAGATGTCCACCCACCATTCATCATTAACTGAATCAGCTTTAGTGTGATATTCATGAGAAGCATACACCACACCGCTTCCAATAATAGGTGTATAATGTCTTACAAAATGACGCAAGGTTGGAGAGAAAATAAACTGTAAGTTTGTCATTATATTTCTGAATAACCAACTTATTTTTGTCCGCCATAATTTTCTCTCCATACTTCTTACCCACAGTCTCATTCCATCGTTTTACTAACTCAATAAGTGATAAAGGTTGAACACCACGCTTTTTCAAAATGATGCGTTCATTCGCATTCTACAACATCTTCATCAATATTTTAAATCTATAATGAAATTTGTTGATTCGATTTGAATAAACTTTTTTAACCATTTGCAGTAGCAATTGACGTTAGATGTAGTCCATGACCAAAACCAAGATGTGGATAGAATTCACTATCCAACCTCAGCGTAAGACCTTTAGTAAAAGAATGAAAGCGGAAGGAACTGTCTCCCACTCCAATGATAGATAGTAAACTCATAAGCTTTCTGATTTTTATTCTTCATGATGGAAGTATTACCACTGTTGAATGCCTTAATAATTTTCTCATTCCCAAATGGCTCATAAGAATCTGATTTTATCTGAATCCATTCATAGTTCCACTTTCCATCTGATGTTAAATTGTATGGGAACTGAAATGCATTATTCATCGTTATTCCATCATGGGTGCGAGGAGTCAATATCATTTCTTCCAAATCATTCACATTCTGAATATTGCTATCATAGCAAATACTAGAAAAGCCAACCTCCCATTCACCTTCTAAATGCAGTGGCCGATTTAAATTCTACTCGATAGTCTGATGGTTTATTTTTGGGAAATTTATTCATAGCAGCATTCCTGGTCAAGTAGATTAGAAACGTGTACTTATTTTCACTTTCAATATTATTCACATGGGAAAAAATATATTAGCATACGTTTGCATTAACTCTTCATTCGGAAATGTAGTGTGTTACTTGTCACAGCATCTTTATGAAAAGGAATCAACGCACCAGCATCGTCATAAATTGCAATATCAATTTGTGGGATGTAGTTTGATTTCAGCTTTGTATTATGCACTTTCTTGAAAGTATGCTCAGATAAAATACTGCAGCTTTTTGGCTGGTATGGTATCATTGCTAGCAATGGAGCTTCAACATCTCCCACACGTACATCTTCACAAATATTGGAATATATCTGAAAATAGTTAATACGACGCGATAGCGACATGTCTGCGCTAGCTTTGGTTACAGTACCACTTTTAAAGATATTTTGGTCAAAACCCAAAATGTCCATTAGAGTTTTATCCATAATTAGTTCAATACCTTTTCCACTTATAGTGAGAGACAAAGTACCTTCTTTTTCAGAAAATGAAATATGTTGCTATTAATCACTTCATTTAAATAATCTACAACCAATTTAACGAAGTAATAATGCGAGGCATCAACACTCTTGTTTCATGTAAGATACCACCTAAAGGCTCTACACACTTTCTGTATAAAGATACGGTCCATTCTGTATCAAATTGATTTGACCTTTCACATGGGTAATGTTGCATATCAGATTTTCCATGAACAGCTGCAGAACGATGTCGTAAGAACTGATGAAAATCTTTTGAACAAACTAATACTAGATCATCATCATTTAATTTGCTTATTGCAATATGATTAGATGATTTAATATAAGTCAATGTTGCCACTTGTTTGCCATCAACTCGAAGGAGATAATTAAATTTCTTCAATAATGTTTCAGGAGTCATGTTTGTCTTTCTTGGCTTAATCACAATCTTCTTCACCAACGTCTTCTCATTTCTTGGAATAAGATCTACATAATAAGCTTCCTCTCGATATATTAACTGTTTATGACCACTTATGTGGTAATTAACGTTAAAATTATCATAGCTTGTTAAGGCGCTAGCGAGGTAGCCTAAATCATTCTTAAACTTGGACTTAAACCAACAATCCAATCTTTCTCAACTACATGATGTACATAATTATAATCATCATTGTGCGGAGTAAATTGGACAATATGTTTACACGCTTTATTCAAGAAATCATATATAAAACTTTTTACATGATAAGAGATCTTTCTTTGGCCACTGTGGAATGTATACTCGGCACCCTTTTCACATTGATAAGCAGCTGTACGCCTCATATTAATAGTCATCACCTCATGATCAAAAGTATAGACACAGTTGCTATAAACAAGTTGAGTGACACCCACTTCCCAATTTCCATTTAGCTGTTGTGCATGATCAATGGGAGTAGAAAAGAGTGCGGCTCGATTACTAGTAAATCTCTTTGTAGCCGCATTGCTAAGCAAAATATGATAAAACGACATTTTTATATTGCTAATCTGCAACTTTGCATAACATCATGAAGACTTGGATTTTGGACTCTCTACAATATATCAGAGTTGATCGTGATGGAAACGTACATTTCAAAAATTCTCATGGTCATACATCAAGAGGAATTACATTAACATGGCGACAATTTGTCAACCTCAATGATATCATGAGGGATTTGGAATATTTTGAAACATTAAGATTCATCTCCTTGGGTGATCAAGTTTGGCTTCAACATTACAGAAATGAAATTCAAATCTACCATTCTCATTCCGCAAACTGTTTCTCATTTCGCAAATACAATTGGGAGAAGTATAGAAGATATATACATCGCTCCATCATGACATTTATTCGTCGTGAGTTCATCGCCCTACTATGCAAATCTTAATCAGACATGACTACCACACATCATGAGTTGGAAATTAGATTCCCTACAACGTATTGAAACGGATCATGATCGAAACGTCTATTTCAAAGATTCAACTGGAAATGTGAGAAGAGAGTTTGCTTTATCTTATCGTCATTTTCAATCTCTACATCATATCATGAAGGACTTGAAATACTTCTATATGAAAAGACATTCACGTATTGGAAATCGCATCTGGCTGCGCGTCAACAATCGGCGAATTCAACTCTATCATTCCCAACTTCATACTAACTTCACATTTCATCAAGGTAGTTGGGAAAAGTATAAAAGGAAGGTACATCGCTCAATTTACTCATTCTTTCATCATGAAGCGCCATCGCTACACCATCGTCAACATTCTCCGTCGCTTCAGACTCTACACCAAAATCGATCTCACAACATTACACCAACAGCTTCCAAACAGCAAGTATTACCGGGCCGTCCTCAAATGTTAGTGGTGAAGATGAACAATTCACGGAATCTTCAACTCTTCCCAAATGGGACTGTACAGATTCTCGGCGCCCTTTCTCATTCATCGGCGCAGTCAATGCGCTTAGAGCTACAAAGACTACTACGTCGGATATGGAAGAGGGAGAGGTGTGTGATGTCGAATCTGACTGTGGACAATATGGTGATCTCTACTCAATTGAGTGACAGTCTATCATTTTTGAAGATTCGTACCAGCAGTTACAGTTTGTGTTATGAACCCGAACTTTTTCCTGCAGCTCTCATTAGTTGTTGGTTACCTGTGCATGTGGCAATCTTTCATAATAGTAAAGTGATCATTACTGGACTAAAATCTCATGTACAAGCAAATGTGATCCTAGACTATCTCATTGAGTATGTACGTACCCAGCGGATTGTAAAATAAAAAACAATTTTTCCAACATGATGTTTTTATTTCAAATCATGATAGAACTTACAAATCATTTTTTCATTAGAGGATGGATTACATGAAAAGTTTTGAATAATAGATGCAAATCGAGATACATGTAAACGTTTTAAGATGAAGTACAGTACAAAAGCACCACACGTTGATGAAAGTGGATGTTGTAGTATGCGTTCATTTCGCTGATATTGACGCGTATGTTTTCTCAACCACTGCTGTGTTGGTATATTTGGAGGTTGAGCAAGAGAGTCAAATAGTTCACCACGTCGGTCTTCTCCAATAAAGATCGCTTTCCAATGCTCACCGCCTAAATTCTGCGAATGAGTGTTTAGCACAATAAAGATGGGATAGTGATTTACTGCAGGTGGTAAGGTATCGAGTGAATAGACATTATCGAAAGCTTTCAACGTCGCTTCGTCTGCATTACGCTGCACTTTAGTCTTAATATCGTCAGCAGTCAACCAACTCATTAACGATTATACTGAAGAATCACGTCACGATACTTTGTAATTTCAATATTTGAATCGAAGACTGCATAAATTAATACATTGATCGTCTCAGGTAGTGTTCTTTTGAACGTCAAATCCAAACGAATATTATGAGGCACGTTCGCTTGACGATAGGGTGCACTAATATCGCTGTCAGCAGTCAAATCAAATGCATAAATAGTATATCCACTCTTAAACTCTTTCATAGTCAGTCCGTTGGTGTCATCCGTATTGTAAAAGCCAAAGACATCCATAAAATCAACATAACTGCGCATAAATTGATCCGAAGCAAAATCTGGTTTGTAGGGTGGACCAGGATGACTCACACCATTTACACGTAAAGCAATTTCACTTAACTGATTGTGTTTAAAATTGAAAGGATTCTTCTTTATATTACCATTAAATGCATCATTTTCAACCATTGCCACCATGAGGAGCTTCGGTGCTTCCGATGGAAAGAGGCCATCTTTCATGAAACTCTTTTGATCTTTCGGAATTGTAAAGGTGAGAAGCTTTGTATGCTGAACGGGGGTAAATGGCATTTTGGCGGTTAAGACCTTCAGCATGCCTCTAATGACACTTGGATTCGGTACTACTCGACGAATGTAAAGTGCAATATCTTCCACATGAATTCTAAAATTGTCAACTTTAGCAAATGCATTCAGCGCAAATTCAGGCTTATTCAATGTCAGCTTGAGTCGCATGCTGGTATTACACAGTAAAAACTTTGACTGTCTAAAGAAGTCTAAATTCAGCGGACCATATAGCTGACATACTCTACTATCTTTAATCATAGCAGATCGCTTTACAAAGCCACTGTTTGTTTCAACATCAAATTTTCCTGCTTCATCTCTGTACCATCCCATGGCTTCCATATGACTTTTTTGTGCTGCTGGATGAAACTGTGATACATGATTGAAATATGATTTATAGGGATAATCGCTTTGACCACCTTCCACCTGCTGCTCTCCAATCGTTAGAGAAACATCGCGAAGTAATGTAGTCAATGGTAAATTGTTCAGTCCAACTTTATGTGCATCGTCAATAGCAGTTCCATCTGCTTGCTGAATTCTAAACCTCAAATCAAGCATCGCATAACTCAAATCTATGTAGTCATCACTACCACCAGGAATAACAAATTCAATGGGGCCAGCATTCTCAGCTGTTCGAGGATGATAATCTACAATACTTGAACTAAGAATATCTGTCTGTATGGCTTGTTGATCGAACAAACAAAAACCGGAAGTTTTACACTCCATGATTAGAAGTTATAGCAGCGTCGTCGTTTTGCGCCTGATGAATGATTAGAGCCTCTGCGACGTTTGCGTGAATGCCTTTTGACTGAAGATCGCACCTTACCAGCTCCGCGATGTTTCCTCCTTCCTTTTTTCATTCGTTTAGGTGATTTCTTTCCTTGAGTAACACCAGCAATGGTCTGCTTCAATGTTTTTAAACCGCGTTCCTTCCCACGATTCAACAAACTGCTCTTAAAACTTCTTACTCTGGAAAGATCACTAGCAACATCACCAGCAAAGCCAACGGCATTACTTAAAACATTTCGTTTTAAAGATCTACCGACATTGGATATGAGAGGTGCTACAACAGATTTCAGTGCACCAAGTATGCTACCTCCACGTTGGCGGCGAGCACCGATGTAAATTTGTCCTCCACCACTTACATAGGAGGGTCGTGAATAAAATGAGGCAGTTGGATTCATAGCTCAAACCCTAAACATTGTTAGTTACAACTTTGCATGAATCACTGTCGATCACTTAGATGAAAGATGTCGGCACGACGCATCCAAGAGTTCATACTTGAAGGATAACCAGTCCATTTAACAAGACACCATTCTTACCTTGCCGTTTTTTACATCGAATGATTTTCTCTACCAAATATGTTTCACTTTCAGTGACTACCTCAATCTCATCGCGGTAAAAGCTACCTCAATTTCTTCATTATCGTAATCTTTCAACTTGTAGGTGGTCGGAGAGTCTTTTTGATTAATCCTTGATACTGTAAATACCTCCTCTGTCCAATTCGGGAGGTACCCTTTAACAAAAACACTTTTCACTTTTTGAGATACGAACTTTATCGCCAATTTTCACATCACTTTTCACATGAGTGCGTTTACGTTGGAATGATTCGCGCACTTTATCTACATTGTCAGCATTTACATCTACTGGTCTGAGTCCAATAGAACGATGGATAGAGTGATTGTAGGCATGGAGTGTATCTTGTAGAACCTTTGTCCAATTTTGTGTCAAGTTGGCAGTAAAATGTCGCCACAAGCGATTTTTTAATGTGCGATTAAAACGTTCAACGAGTGCAGCTTTATAAGCGCTCTTTACACTAACAACTCAAATGTCATGCCTCTCAAATAATCTTGTCACATGCTGATTTTCAAACTCTTTTCCTTGATCACTCTGAATTCTTTTTGGAATGCGACCTTCTCGAAAAATTGTTTGGAATGCTTTTGCTACTCCTTTCCCTTCTTTAGTTTTTAAAGGTTGAGCCCACGCATAACGCGAGAAAATATCACTGACGGTTAAAATAAAATTATTGCCCGAGTTATGTTTTGAAATGGAGGCAACATCGCACAAATCTGCTTGCCACTGTTCATCGATGTCATGAACAATATAATGGCGGGTGCGGTACTTCTTTTTCGCTTGTTTGTGGCAACACTCAAAGTGTATAGGTAGCCTGACCCTTTAACCATCGTTTACTTGTGATTGTGGAAGACACTCGCTTATGATAATTTCTTGATAGATGCAAATCCTGCCGGATGTTTACATCATAATAGATTGACTTCAAACGTTCAGTCGATGCCGGCTGACTCTTTTTCCTCCTTCTCATCTTTTTGTTTTCTTGCCTTTCGACATTTACAACAACTGCAGCATTTAGCTTTAGCGGTTTTGCGATCGTGTTCACATTGCTTAGGGGTTTCATTATGAGAGCTGGCGCAGCAAGTGCAAGTGACAACGACATTCACCTCTGGCGGCTCATTACATGGCAAGCAACACATCTGCTTCATATTAATAGTCTGAGAAATGTATTTCCTGGAGGAGCTGTTTTACGTTTTCCTTTTACCAGTTTTAGTGGCGATGTAGATCTACGTCGAGTTCTTCCTCTTGTTTGCTTAGTGAGTGTGGGAGGGGATGTAGCAGGTGACGAGAAAAACACTTTAAACTACAAAAATAAAAAAAAAAAAAGAAAAAAAAAAGAAACAACAATAACTTAAACCAATTTGTTGGCATTTTCATCGTCTGAAGCATTGGAGTAGTAGCCACTGTTGAATCAAGTTTTTCAATGTCTCATTATTCAAAGCAAATTTTGGCACATTATGCTTTTTCAATAGTTTAAGAAAGTATGACCAACCAGGTGGAACATAGCCCTGACGGCGCTTTCTACGTGTCGCATACTGAATCAAGTCTTCATAACGTGAAGCCTCAATCACTTTATTTTCATCTGTAATGATTTCTCCTCTATCATTTACATTGAGATGGGGTCAATACTGTTGAAAAGAGATAGGGCCTGTGCGCGAGATGCTAAAGGTGTAGCAGTCGATACAGAGTCACGCATCTGATTCTTCAAGTTTTTCAATTGCTCAACAGTTTCCGATTGTAATAATCCAGCACGATGTGGATCTTTGATGTGAACATTTTGTCTTGATAATCTATTTCTTTCCTTATACATTTGATTGCAACGAGGTTGCTTTACTTGCTGCATGGCAGTCAATTGTACATATTCATCTGAGGAATATCTCATCAATCTCGCTGCGATGAATAAGAACTCCATAGTTTGTAGATAATATGGAGAGTTGGGAGTTTTCGCAAAAATATCACTTTCGAAATCTAAATTCTTCCGGACACTCTTGCGTAAAGTCATGAGATAAGTAACCGTATGGTTTTTCTAGTTAGCTGCTTCTGAAAAAATTTCAATTAAGGCTTTTGATCCTCTGGGTGCAAACTCTTGTCGCGCAAAGATAAAATTTTTCAATTGACTTTTATCTCGCGGATTCTTGAAATGAAAATAGCATAATAGTGTTGTCTTCAGGTTTCGTGTACGAGCTTCTTTTCCATCAGGAAACAAGACATTTTGTGTATATATAGATGATCTCTCTTCACTCTTTTATGGTGTGCTGCGCGAGTTAAAATATATGTAACATCATTTGAATTCTTACTTTCTTTTAATAAATCATCCAATACAACAACATCATTAGACTGAAGTTTATCCACTGGAATAATTCCTTCATGTCGAATAAAGTTGCGACTTTGCAATTCCTGAAACAGCGACGGTTGATAAATACCATAACACCAAATCACTGAATTGATAGGTATTTCCTTAAACAACCTCCCTTCATTTTATCCAATAAATTCAGCGTGAAAACAGTTTTTACTGCATGAGCTGGACCTGAATACAGTCAGGAACTTTATCACCATTGTGTGTGTTCTGAGAATCCATTTTATCGCGCTCGCTTGAGACTCAAACATTTGCCATCTCACTGCCCTTCCCCCGCCCTTCAGTCGCCAAGATATTTCCCAATAAGGTTTGCCCCCGGCAGGAGTATCATTGGAAGTATTTGCTGAGAGGGAAAACTCCGCCCTTTTGTGTTAGATTAGAGTTTTCCTCTTTCTTTGAAGGGGCGACTTTAGGCTATGTGATGATGAAACGTGTGTTTCGTTAGCTATATCGCTTAAAGTAACTTTCGGTTGTTTTTGGCGCTAATTTCTTCGTCCTCAACTTCCTTACGATGAGAAATAATTTACACATCATGAATTTAACGTTAGCATGGTCGTTTATAGGCATTGTATCGCTGATTGGGCTTTCATTCGTCGGAGAGCTTTGAATGGACTGAAGAAAACTTTTGACTCTTTACGTTTTTCGTTCCATTTTACGTTTCCGCCATTTTTCCGTAATTAGTCTTTGACTAAAACCTATCTATTACCACATTTGCCTATAGGTACTAACTATTGCGACTAAGTTGAACTCGATTGAGCCCCCCACCCCCCGCCCCACCCGCCCCGGCTCGACTCACCCCTCCCCTCCCATGTATCACAGTGGTTTAATTGGCAAAGTCTGAACTATGCAATTCCGACGTATGAAAACAGACTCTGTTGACAAAAAAAAGCATGCTTACCTCTCTTGAAGATTGCGGACTTTTTTCATTTCCATCCCTTTCGCATTACATACCATACCGCAGAACCATAGTTTCTACCGATGGTACCCGCGATAGCTCATAGCAAGTCTTTTTGAAGATATGAATTTGCTAGCCTTTTCTACAATAATAGACGCATTGTACAGAAGGAAGTATACCTTCGAGATGTGAAGCAGGACGATAGCTCGAAAACCAGTTGTGGCTACAATTCAAGATACCACTGCATTTTCAATATTTCTTAATGTTATGCGAAAGCTTGAAATGCTGAGATATCTGAAACTCGCTTCAATCACTAGACTGCTACGCATGATGGTTAAATCGCGGTTTTAAGACGTTCAGACAATTTTTATATATGCTCCTTTTTAAAAAAATTCTTGGGGTGATTCTACACAACTTCCATTGGCGATATGTGTGACGCAAAATGGAAAGAGCGACTTTCCACCTTTCCTTTCCAAAATGACTAAACTTAATTTTACGCAACTAAATCGCGGCCTATGAACATGCTATCAGGAGAATGTATTCTTAACTCTAGAAATAGAGTGCTAGCATCATGACCCCTGCTTCGATGTCGGTCTCATCTTTAATGAGGGAGGGGGATTTTAACTCACATAATCTTGAACAGCTTCCTTTTAAACTTTGCTCGTATGAAAACGTACTGTATGTTCCGTCAGTTCGTTCGCGAGAAAGACATGATCGCCCTTTATCTAACCCTCTCCATTGCATGAGAAAACAACAAAACTCTTCTCATAGTAACATTTTACTTGAATAACGGTTAACAAGCAAAGCATTATTTATTTTTTTTTTTTTGGATGTAAAACTAGAGTCCCCCCGGCTATATTTTTTTTTTTGTTATTTTTTTTTTGTGTTATTTTTTTTTTTTTTTTAAGAAAAGTGTCGAAAAACAACTGTGGAATCAATGGTTTGAAAGAGATAAAATAGCATACAGCTTGGTAATATCATACAGCGAAGCCATGATATTACCATACAGGAACTTTGGCAGTGTTGAGGTGTAAGGAGGAAAGAAGGATGTGGTTATGAACGTAGCACTACACCCACGAACCAGACAAAATCAGGAAACACTACAAAATCCTTATTTAAAACGTTTCGTGACTTCATGATAATGTTGATTCACTCTACTATCCCACAGGGGGAGCCAACAATATTCATCAATGATTAGATTGGGAAACTACTTTCCTCTCTTACCAGGATTATTACAAAAGATGCGTTATAAATTCACTCGCGCGTCTCTCGCAGCTCGCCACCCCTACAAATCGTTTAAAGTCAATAAGGAAGAGCACTCTCACAAGAAAAAGCCATAGTTCTTGCAAATATTTCAGATTAAGTCCATGAATGTGTTTTCTCGCCCAATTGATCAACATTGGGATCGCAGTATGGCATGTTGATGATAGACCCTACAATCTGATATGTCCAATGTGTTCATCAGCAATAGCACTGAAGACTCTGTACAGGTTTCACCCTCACAATCCATAAAAATGATGATGATAGAAGCCTAAAACGGAAAATTTACACATCTAAGGCAAACGTTCTATAACATATTACAAAAATGAAGAATTACATCGATGCATATCACGACAAAATACACAAATGGCTATGATGGCAACGAGAAGTAAAATGTATTAATAAGACACGTCTACGACATCAAAGCAATAAGGCTTGTCTAGGTAGCGATCGGAAAGGACTACGCAATTCTCCTTTTGATTTGCGTTTAGGATGCCGATTATCCGACTGCGATCGAACCATGTGTTAAGTATTTGATCAATTATGTCGTCCACGTTGGGTGGTTTCGGAATATTTAGGTTGGATTCCATATGCATGGAGAGAGAGGATTTTTTATTTTCCTTGTGTCGACCATTATGATGAGCCATCATCCAACATTAAATGAGGGAAACCGAATTGTCCTGCTTCGTGAGGTATTAAGAGGTCAAGACACCTAATAAGAATTTCATGCATTCTGTGGTTAATCAAATATGAGCATGGCCAAGGGGAAAAGTAACACTGGGAGGGTAGGGAATAATAGCAGTTGTTTGGGACATGGGAGCAAAAAATCATATGGATGTTTTAGGAGAATATTAAGAACATCCGAGTAATTGGAATATAGGAATGGGAACTCATTGGACGGAATGTTTACCGTGAGGAAAATACAGCATAATGGTTCATAGACGTCTAGCTATGACGTGGGGAGACTCTACATGGAATACGAGTCGGCGATTTCTCACAAAAACTGAAAGGGCAGACACTAAGTGTGGATCTTGGAATAAGACCACATGGGAGGATCCGACGTGAACCATCAATGTTCTGTGAAAAATACTGAGTACACCCACGCTCATCCACCCTCTGCGCCCACCATTTCCCACCAGCTACCAAATTGGGGGTCCACTCGTACCCCCCTTGCCTTCTCATGGCTCCGCCCTGGTGGGCTGGCCTTGCCATTCCTCCCCGAGATTCGTCAACCCAATGGCAATCCTGGGCACAAAATCCAATCCTCCCCGCAGTTCCCCCATTGTTCCTCACCAGCCCCTCGCGCACCCCTCCATCCTTCTCCCAGCCAGTACCCCACGGAAGAGGCCCCCCTGGGACCTCAGCCATTTTGAACAAAAATCGCACGCCTGCAACGCACATGGGGCTACCTCAACATTGCGGCACCCCCACATATATTCTGGCCTCCTCCGCACCTTACCTACACCCAATGACCTCCCATCCCCGCTGCCGCAACCCACCACCCAGACCCTCTAGTCCTTGCCCGATGCCTCACCCTCCACCAAGCGCTTTGCCTCCACGCCGTCCCCCCTCCTGCCAGTCAAGCCCATTTCTCCCCAATCCGTCAAGTCCACCCATCCTGCCCATCCCATTACCCCCCTTCAACCCCCTCCCCAGCCATCCCTTATCCCCATCCAATCCCCCCCCCCCAACCTACACTCCATCCATCCACTTCCCCCTCCACCAATTCTCCACCACTTGTCCCCAACCCCAGCAGTCCCTCCAGTTTTCACCTATCCATGTCCCGGCCGCCTCCCCCGTTCGGTTCCCATACCCTCTTTATCCTCCCTTCTTCCTACCCTCTTCCGGTCCTTTTCCGCTCCCATCTGCCTCGCCTCCAGCCCCACCACTCCCCCGTACCCCCGTTTATCACCTCCAACCCATCACCCCTCATTCCCTACCCCCATTCCGCCTCATTCCTCGCGCCCCTTTCCAACCATTCCCCATACTACTCGCCCCCTCTCTCCCCACCGTGCCTCCCTATCTAAACCAGTCCACTGCATGACCATATCATTTCCCCACGGCCATTCCCATTCACTTTGAAAAGGATATCCCAAGTACCTTCTCCGAGCTCATCACATCTGATGGGTATTGAATGATCTCCATCCTTCTTATAGTAAGTACACCAATGTGACACCGGTAGGCAAATGTGATTACCATCCCAAATCTTTCTATAGGAGTATCCTTGTCATCTCTCGCCTTCCACTCTTGAGCAAGAGGAGTAGGAATGTCCATATTTAATGTCACGTACTCCTCAATAATATCAAGTTGGTGGCGAATGTACGGACTCACGGGGATCAGTATGTAGTCCCCATACTGAGTGTGCATTATCTTGACATCCGTGGAAGGGAGCATTCCCGTTTGGAGTACTACGCTATGATTGCCATAACGCAAGACTTGTTTAAATTTACGCTGTAGCGGTGTAGGATTATGTACCTTGGTTGTTTCTTCCACTGGCCTCAGTTGTAGATGATCTGACCGTAGCGAACCTTGTAACGTTTGACCGCCATTTTGTCCTACTAGTGCAGCAGATGGAGTAGATGCCTGAAAATGAAAAAAGATTGTATTTAGTTTACGTTCAAGGGAGGAGAGGGAGGGAAGTAGCGACTTACCATTTTAGTTGGATAATAGAATAGGGAACTAGGGAGAGAGAAAATGTGCGTCCGTCACTCGTGTGATTCAACGATGGAATGATTCTCACTGTGGAAGGCTCGCTATTTATAAAGAAATGCTTGATTCTCATTGGATGATGATCCTCATTGGACAATAACATCAAGCTGATTCCAAATCTTGCCTCCGTTTTCCAATCCGATGCTTCGTTTTGAAGCTAGAGCCCAAAACGTCCCAAATTCTAACTCTGTCGTTTTTCGCCAATGTCCCAAAATCTTAAATGGCGTCTCACATCTAAACGAAGACAGATAGGAACAAGCCGATTCTTTCACTGAAATTGTCTCACTCTTAGCTTTCAAACGAGCTATCGCACGACAAAATCCGTCCACTAGAACCAAAGTTAGAAGATTGCTGTCGGGGGGGGGGGGGAGGTCAGTGAAATTGGATGAAAAATGTTTTGGTGACGGTCCCAGGTCGAAATTCCACACTTTGGAAAATTTTCAAAATTTTACCCATACAAAGTCACTCTGACACTTAGGATTTTTTCAGGTGAGCGAGCTCCGACCTAAAATCTTGTAACCGCTCTAACTTTTGAAAGAAGACAGATAGGAACAAGCCGATTCTTTCACTGAATTTGTCTCACTCTTAGCTTTCAAACGAGCTATCGCACGACAAAATCCGTCCACTGGAAGCCAAAATCGAAGCAAGCTGTCCAGAGGGGGGGACGTCAGCCGAAAACTTTTTCTCTCCGATTGACTTGAAACTCACCCTACCGATGCAGAATTTCACGCTGAATCCGAATCTGACCTCCGTTTTCTCATCCGATGCTTCGTTTGGACGCTACACACCAAAACGTCCCAAATTCTAACTCTGTCGTTTTTCGAAAAATGTTGAAAATTTTTTCTCACCGATTGACTTGAAACTCACCCTACCGATGCAGAATTTCACGCTGAATACGAATCCGACCTCCGTTTTCTCATCCGACCACTCCTTCCACTCGAAACAACCCATTTTACAACCCAACATTCAGCAGATTGCACCAAAAACATCACACACTATAGCCTCAAGACTAATCCTGGCGGTCGCCCACGTCAACCTAGACGGTCGCCCACGTCAACCAGGCGGTCGGACCAACTCACCCGAGTCTCACACTCTGTCGTTGCAGATGGGGGGGGGACGTCAGCGAACATGTTGTGAACGTGGACCCACCTGGCCGGCACACCACGACAGACCACAACCTCTGTCGTTCCAGAGGGGGGGGGGACTCAGACACGAAGCACCACGGCGGCCGACCACGACACTCTGCCGTGCCAGAGGGGGGGGGACTCAGCGATGGCGGCCATCTTGCGCGGTCCAGAAGTGGAGTTTTGCTTACTACTGATGTTACAATTCAAACCCCGAACCGTAACGTTATTCAACTGCTTTTAAACCATAAACCGCGTACCGCTATGATAGATTGCGGAGCAGATCGTAGCGTGATTGATGTTGAAACGTGTCGAGAGACAGGCGTTTCGTACACCCGCAAGGAGATGCCAAAGTTTGACCAACCTGACTGTTCCAAACTCAAACCTATTGCAGAAGTTAGCATACCTATAGAAGTCGCGGGCGAATGTTTCAACCAGACATTTATAGTCTGTGAACGCCTCAGGAGTCCTATAGTTATCGGACTGGATTTCATTATGTCAAATGGAGGATGCGCGGACTGGGTAAGTAACACGTTTTATCTTTTCGATAAAGCAGTCAGCACACCGATCCTGAGGAGAGTCGAAACATACCAGGTGAGTGTGCATCTAGCACGAGATACGGTAATTCCTCCCAAGAGTGTCGCATATCGTCTCGGGAAGTGCGCGGAATTTCCTATTCCTTCCCTCAACTTACTCACCGCTCAGCGAGATCAATTACCAGAACGGTGTCCTCTTGGCAAATGCCGTATGCGAGCCCAGAGACAACCAAATTTGGCTTTAGCTAATGAACATTACTAATGCTGATGTCCGACTACCTGCCGGTCGCGAAATTGCTACTATAGAACCAATCGAGGTTTTGGCAAAGTCGGCGGATCAAACAGACCAAGTAAGTTTTGAAGCTTCACCTACAAATATAGAAGCAGCTATAACACAGTTGGACGAGACAGACCTCAACACGGAGGAGAAAGAGGAGGCCGCCCAAGTGTTACGCTCCTATGAAGACTTATTTGTAGAGAAAGGTAAGAAATTGGGTCGCACAACTCTATTACATCATCAGATAGACACCGGACCCCACGCTCCAATCAAAATTCCGGGGCGCCGAGTACCGCCACACCAGAGGTCTGAGGTAGACACGATGCTAGATGACCTCATCAATGATGATGTAATTCGACCCAGTTACAGTCCTTGGTCCGCTCCCATTCTGGTAGTGAAAAAGAAAGACGGATCTCTTCGTTGTTGCGTTGACTTCAGGAAGCTGAATGAGATAACTGTCAAAGACGCATATCCCATACCTCGTATAGACGAGAGTATCGACGCCTTAAGTGGATCACGTTATTTCACAGTCCTAGACTTGAAGTCTGGTTATTTTCAGGTACCTCTGGACGAGCAGTCCAAAGAGAAAACTGCTTTCCCTCCACCCACCGCGGCCTATATGAATTTAACGTCCTCCCTATGGGGGTGACGAATGGTCCAGCTGTTTTTGCGCGTCTGATGAATAATGTACTCGCCAGTCTGACATGGTCAGCCTGCCTCGTTTACCTCGATGACACCATAATCATGGGGAGGACATTTAAGGATCATTTGCTAAACCTGCAGGCTGTCCTGCAGAGATTCCGTGAAGCGAATTTGCAACTGAATCCTAAGAAATGCCAGTGGTTCAAATCTAAGGTTAAATACCTTGGACATGTAGTCTCTCGCAAGGGAGTTCACACAGACCCCTCTACCATTGAGAGAATAATCAACTGGCCCGTTCCTAAAACGCAAAAGGAGCTGAGGAGTTTCATAGGACTCTGCAGTTATTATCGTAGATTTATTCAAGGGTTTGCGAAAACTGCTGGGCACTTACATCGCCTCACTGGTAAAAATGTAAGATTTGTTTGGACAACCGAATGCCAAACCGCTTTCGAAGAACTCCGCTTCAAGCTCAGTAGTGCCCCAATATTAACATTACCTGATTTCTCAGAGAACGCAGGATCTTTTATCCTCGACACAGACGCTTCTGAAAAAGCCATCGGAGATGTGCTGTCCCAAAAATGTCCTGATGGTCTCGAGCGAGTAGTAGCGTATGGGAGTCGCTGCATGACAAAGCCAGAGCGCAATTACTGCGTTACACGCAAGGAAATGCTAGCCATGGTCTACTTCGTTCACGAGTTCCGTCCTTATCTGTTAGGCAAGCATTTCATTCTGAGGACAGACCATAGCGCTCTCACCTGGCTTATGTCATTCAAAGAGCCTACTGGACAGGTGGCACGCTGGATACAAAAATTGCAAGAATATCGATTCTCAATTGAATACCGGTCCAACCCTAAGCACACAAATGCCGATGCTCTATCCAGGCGGCCACACAGGCGCCACGGAGAATGCCCCTCTTGCGAACCGAATGCTGCGCAAATTTCGTTAATCAAGTGCCATTCTCATTGACTGCAGGGGACCTCCTACAAGCACAACAAGCATACCTGCCGACGGCAGAGATAAGTGCCTGGATCACGGAGAGAAGACAACCCCCATCAAACGCCACATATCGCATTCAGCAAGATTACATCAAGCACTTTGACTATTTCAAAATTTTTGAAGGGCTCTTACATATCAAAAAGCCTGACGACACCGACTGGCGTGTAGCCCTCCCACCAGAGTGGAGAAATATTGCTATTCACCAGTATCATGACAATCCCACGGGAGGCCACAACGCTAAGGCCACTACGTACCAGAAAATTAAATCTCGGTTCTGGTGGCCAAAGATGAAAACGCAAATAAGCGAATGGGTTGACACCTGTGGAGTCTGTGGGCAATGCCGTGGTCCTAATCCAAAGACGGTAGCCCCACTACAACCCATTGAGTCAAGCGAGGCGTTCCACCGCATAGCGCTGGACATCGTCGGACCCCTTCCAACCACGCTGAAAGGAAATCGTTTCATCCTGGTTATGGTGGACATTTTCACCCGTTGGGCAGAGGCTGTGCCCTTACCACAGCACACTGCAAAACATGTGGGTAATGCAGTTCTCTACAGCTGGGTCACCAGATACGGTGTTCCGAAGGAAATTTTGTCTGACCAGGGCAAAGAATTCGAGTCGGCAGTATTCCAGCACTTCTGCAAGGTGCTAGCAATTAAAAAGATCCGTTCTTCACCATACAGACCCTCTACTAACGGGGCGGTAGAGAGATTAAACCGCACGCTGAAAAATTTGCTGCTCACAATCACCTCATGCTGCGCAAGATAGACGCAACTGGGACGACACCATCCATTATTGTATGTGGGTCTACAGATCGAATGTCCATCACTCCACGGGGTATTCCCCCTCTCGCCTAGCCATAGGTAGGGAGTTAAGGTTCCCGATGGACATTCTCTTCGATTCGGTATCCAGCGCCAACATAGAAGCTGAGAATTATCTACGTGGATATAGGAGAGTCTGAAAGCAGCTGCCGACGGGGCTCGCAAAAACCTTATCCTAGCTAAGCAGCACCAGAAGACCCAATATGATCACCACGCTACGAAAGTGCCCACCTATAAAGTCGGGAATCTAGTGTGGTACAGAAATAGGACTCCCGGACCTGGTAAGTCCGCAAAACTTTCAAGGCCATGGGATGGACCACACTTAGTGACACGAGTGCCAAGCCGGACCAACATAGAAATCCGCAACCCAGCGAGACCGGGAAGAACCCTTGTTGTGCATGTCAACGAAGTAAAGCCATGCCCTAGGAACGTCAGATTGAATTCAACTGACAAAAAGACAAGGAAGGTGCATTTCCAACCAGTTCCCGAGATCCGAACATTTACACCAGACTCCTCTCCTTACAATGTCGGACAGACTAACACTGTTCCCCCTCCCTCAGTGGAGAGACCAACCGTCAACATCGACGAGCATTGCTTATACAGTGATGATGACAGCGAGTCTTCCTCAACGTCTGGAGACCCAATCGAGAATGAGGAAGTGATTTACCTAGACGAGCAAGACTTAGACCAGCCGTCGGATTCAGACGAGATAGGCTTAGGAGAAGTAATTGATATAAGCTCCGACCCTATCCTAGGCTCGGACTTCGATTCCGACATCTGCATCTCTCACCTGTCATTCCAGTCAGACGAGGAGGAGGAGCAGTTAGTCGGAGCCATCAATTTTGGGGAGGGAGGATCCCTCAGGATCTGCTGAGTCCTGAAGGTACAGTGTGGTCAACCACTGCCTCCACGACACACGATTGCCCCCGCATCTCAAAGTCGCCTATCCAACCGGGAAGGGATGGATCAACTCGGTCGCCGAGGCCTCTTTTGCAAAGATCCTGACAAGTCTCCGCAGCCAATCAGAGACGTCCAGGCGGATCAAGGCCACCGAGGAGCGCTGGACCGGGTGGGTACGGTACCACCCCCACTACTGCCCAAGTTGCCGAGATGGCGTCAAACTCTTCTCCAGCTGCAACCCCGAGACCCGCAGCCAGCGATCAAACCACGCTCCATCTTGCGACAACCACGGAGCGTGAGAGACGACCAGCCGTCGACCAACTCAAGCCTCGCGCAGGACACCATCGACCGGATGACATCCGAGATCACGAAGAATGTCCTCCAAGTCCTCAGGCCCAACCGCGAGAATTCGCGAGACAGGGCAAGGCCCAACCGCGAGAGTTCGCGAGACAGGGCAAGACAACCGCGGCAATTCGCGAGACAGGGTGAGGGATAGGATGCGGAAGGATATCCATCCTGCAATGAGGAGGATCCAAGCGCGGCGAATGGACGCAGAATCCATGAAAGACTTACGGACGAGGTCAAGATCTCCTGCAGCCCGAACCCGGCAACCGGTGGATGCAAGGCGAGACAGTCGCAAAATGACGCTGGTGGTTGGCGATTCCAACTTCACCCGCCTGCCTTTTACCGCTGCCCCATATCGCTCGATTGCGAGACCGGGTCTCCGAGCAGCGAAAGCTGCGGACACTGTACGCCACTGCGATGTGCGCCGCAATGACGTTGCCGCAATCGTCGTGGGTGTAGGAGTAAACGACCGCTCGGCGAGAAGCATCGAGGAAGTCCGGGCCGGGTTCCGTTCCCTGAACGAGGAACTTCAGCGGAAGTTCTCCGGCATCCCGATGTTCTTCATCGACGCGCCCGCGGACAAATTCGGTCACGACCGGCGCATGAGAGATCGCCTTCACAGTATCAACAATGTAGGGGCATGCTTCTTTACCCCAATACATTACAAGCCGTCCGTGGTGAACACGGGAGACCCGCACTACACTGCGGAGGAGCGCCACGCACTTGCGCGATACGCGGAGCGGATCATCCGCCCACGTCTACCCCGTGTGTAGACTGGCACCGCCCGCAGGAGCGAGACCTTCTTCGTGGAGGAGGGGATAGTGTAAGGTAGGGGTCTTTAAGTGAACTAATTTTATTGACTTTTACTGCACTACTTTTAATTGCCTGTACTTTTCGCGGGAATTGTTTTTACTACCTGCTAGCAATGTTCAGGTGAGCAGAGTTTTCTTGTTGTGATCTTGGTCGGATTGCTTGTTCTAGCAATTCCGGTCAACATGGCAGAATGCAGTGATGATCTTATTGACGATGATGACATCTCTCTTCTAGCGGAGGAGATTGTTTCCCGTGCACAACAGCTGCTAATTAAACCGGAGCCACGAGACTCTGAGGCCGCTGTTTCTTCACCCCGACGACAGCCGGGAGAATTACCCCGAACCAAATCGGGAGACTCGCCTCGACGGAAGTCGAGCGTTAAGGAGATCGACCCACCGGCAAGCCCGTGGAGACACCCGCCTAGTATAGGCACCGCTTCACCTCGGCGACTGCGTGTACGCTGGGAGGACCAGGCCGACGACAACTCGCCCGGATCGACGCCCCCGTTAATGGTAAGTGCTATAAAGACTACAGTAGCTCCTAGCGTAGAACCACAAACAAGTTACACTGTCAAAAGTGACAATTTTGCATGGGCATGAGCGGTTGATAAATCAAATAGAAAATATGGCTGGACCCCCTTTCAGGTCTCTGAGGGTTAAGAAGCTGTAAAAGTTGACTATTATTGAGATTCTACAAAACGTTATGAGTTCCATGAGTGATTCAACTCTCTGAATTAAGCCACGAATCTGTAGCTCAAGAAAATGTTAGTCATCCATGAGATAGTTCCGATGCCTGGAGCTACAATCTTCTGTTGCGTCCGCACATGCAGTGCGCACATGTAGCTACTTATGCATAATTCTTCAAGTCAAGAAAATAACTAGCATTGAAATTGATATCAGATTATCAGACTCCTAATAAATTTTGATTAATCTTCATTAAAGTTTGTAACTCAGCTGAATGTTTTTGTAAATACAATGTGTGATAGTCATAATGTAAATTGATTTGTATAAATATTATGATAGTGATAGTGACAGACGCCTGAAGATGGCTGCCTGTAGCGGCTGAAGGGCATCTTTGAAATTGTCAAATATCTATATTTTTAAGTATTTTGCAGCCTGAAGTATCCCGTGGACTATTTCACCGGCCTACGTCAAGCGAAAGGTTGGAGAGAATGCTGCCCTTCTAGAAGAAATGATGCCCAATGACCTAATAATGAGGCGGAAAGCAAGAAGGAAAATTACGGGTTCACCAACTATGAGAATGGTCACATCGAATGTAGGAGGCATGTTTAAAAGATCGGGCTTTTTTCTCGATGCAATGCGGAGAAGGCTAATAGACGTGTTGCATGCAGGAAACGAGATGGAGGGGAGGAAATAGTCCGACAGCCAGAACGAGTTTCTGCAGGGAACGAGGCCGAAAGTGAGACTTTCACAGAATGATGTACACCCTATCCCTACTACGAATCGGCACGTCTGCCGAGTTCTATTGAGTTCCTCTTCCTGTCAAACAGGATCAAAGAAAAATACATGTAAATCCAATGGGACGCAGATTGCAGTTTTTGGCTAAAATGAAATTTTGTATGTTTTCTATGATTAAACGAAATGTACTAAGACTAGAGTCATAATTTTTAGCATGGAATGTCTTCAGGTCATTTCCTATGATGTGCATGTGCTTTTATCATGCTTCTAATCGGCAATGTATGTGAGAATGTTGTTGAATGTGGATAAAGTTGCTCTAAATGTCTGTGTTTGCCGACACTAAGAGGCTCGCCAAATCTAAATGCGTTTAGCTATATGGACAGGGGTGCATGAAAATGAAAGGAAATGACCTGAAGACATTCCATGCCTAAAATTATAACTCTGAGCTTAGTACTTTTCGTTTAATAATAGAAAACATACAAAATTTCATTTTAGCCAAAAACTGTAATCTGCGTCCTATTGGATTTGCATTTGTTTTTCTTTGATCCTGTTTGACAAGAAGAGGAACTCACTAGAAGTCGGCAGACGTGTAGATTCGTAGTAGGCAAACGGTGTACATCATTCTGTGAAAGTCTCACGTTCGGCCTCGTTCCCTGCAGAAACTCGTTCTGGCTGTCGGACTAAAATGCGAGGTGTTTTGGAGCACAGGGCGTCAGATACAGGTTCTTCTAGCAAGGCTGCGATGCCGCAGTATTTGCCTTGTCTTTGCAATCTGCTGAATGGTTCCTTTTTTTATTTGGAAGACAAAATCACCAATTTCTATCGTTGTTTTCACCCGTTTCTATCCATTTTCTATCTAAAGCTATTTGAGAACCTATCTGGTATTAAAGTATCGATTGATGTTTGCAGCCAATATTTAAGCCCTTCTATGCCCAAGTCATGAAGGATGCTAGTATATAGAGCTACGACGTGAAGCGTTGCGAAAATAGTCTGATGATCAACTTCTTTGGGAAGTTTATTTAGAAAGTGAAACATGTCTCTGCAATGGCTGAGCAATTTGTTCACTAAAGGTTTCAATAATTCGTCTGACAGTTCACTCATTCTTGAAGTAGGAACAACAGAATTATTTATAATATGTCTAAATTTTAATTGTTCAGGTACATGGCTATGTATGTAAACAAGTTTATCAATATTAACATTCTTGAAATGATCATTGTGCTTATAAGACCATATAAATATGGAATTTTGGTATTAAATTTTATCAAATATGAACGCTCTTTTTTCGTTAAACTCATTTCATTAGATTCTAGTAATTGTTTTACGTGTATCTCATTTAAGGTAGTAAATGGATTATATTGCGCAACCGGTGAATATGTTTGAAGGTCCGTTAAATGTTCTCGATAAATTCTCCGTTCGTAAAAATCAGAATCTAAAATCACAAATGCCCCACCTTTATATGTTTTGGTTTTCAGGATGTGTAGATCCTGATTATTTTTGCAGGAAACTAAATGAACTATTGTCATTGAAAGAAATGTTGTGTTTTATCCTAGTTGGCTCTGACACATTAGCTACATTATTTTGAATTATATTTATCAAGGAATCTAGATCTGTGTTTTGACTTTTAGGTGGATCAAAATTACTTTTGCTGTATTTTAAATTAGAAGAATTATCCTAGGTGTCATTCTTAAAATGATCCCTAAGGCGTAATTTCCTACAGAACTGTCATGTGTCGATTTTTATTTCACCAATATTTGATTAAGGATAAGGAATGAACTTACAACCTTTGCTCAAAGCACTACGACATTCATCATTTAGGGTCGCAGAAGATAAATTGATAGTAGAGACAATTATTATTATGGTCTCTCAACAATTATTGGTCTGCATTTGACTCATTATTATCAATAGCATCATTCGGAAATATGTCATTATTCCTATTGTACTCATAATTCGTATTAAACCGATAAGGTCTGTTTCTTCCATCAAAGTGATTGAAACGATTTTGGTTGACTGGATTTCTATCTGGTCTGTAATATCTTCGGTTTTGGTATTGATAGCTAGATCTACCTTCATATCTATAACCTTGTCTGTTTTGGTTTTGATAATTTTGTTTGTTTTGGAAGCGAGGTCTAGGCCAATTTCCGGTAAAATTTTGATTAGCAGTACGAAATTGTTATTTTCGTAATCACAGTGAATTTGACAATGTTTGTTATTACTTATAAGATCAGACTGATCATCTATCGCCGACAAATGCTTATCAGATGAGAAAAACTTTGATTTAGTTTCCTATGATTCGTTACTTTTAGTTTCTTCACTTTTTTTACTCTCTCAAGCCACTTACTAATTTGGAGCTGCGCCTCATTGGGAGGAAACTATCTTCACGCTTTTGCCATTCTATCATAAAAATCTATTTTAATTTTTGCCGTCGTTCTCAGTTTGTTTATCTCATTTTTGACATCATTGATGCACAATGATTCAATAAATTCTACGCCACATTCTAGTTCTTGTGTATAATTTCGTTTAAATTTCTTAGGAATTTATTGATCAGGTCATTGATCCCAGTTTCATAAATATCAGCGATGCCGAAGTTCCTAATTGATTCATAATGTAAAAATTTACTTATTGTTAATTTTTTTCCGCCAATTGATTGAACTTGATTGAATTTACGGCTGCTAAGGAATTTTTGTCTCTAATTGATTTCAATTCTGAGGACAACTTTTTCGATGTATATACATTAAAATTGGGCAGTGATAGACATGCGTCGGTCATCTAATGCTCTTTCTTTTACCCGAAAGAAACACTGTTTTTTTATCAGAATGCATTAAAGTAACCGTACTTCATTTGGGTCTAGTACGAGACTTATACTACTACATATCCTTTTCAACGACCCAAGTACTTTTCGGGAATCAATTTCCGCAGTTTATTTCGTCTGGACAGAGTGATAGTATTGCCGTGATGATCAGATCATCGGCGTTTTTCTGCCCCGCTTCTGTTTCTCGAGTATGAATTTCTTCTATTTACTGTATTTGGGCAGATATCGAGTTGCTTTGATAGAACAGCTTTCGTTTTCACTCACCCAACATGCATTTTAGAATAGCGGCTGGATCTGTAGGGTGGTTCAAAAAATCGAAAGTTGGAAAAGTCAGGGTGCACGTCTCTAAATGTATTCCTTTGGTAAGAAAAGTGTATATGTGAAGTCTTAAGCTCGATTGGTCAAGGTTTAGGGGTCGCCAGTTCAAATGTGCAAAAATTGCCAGAAATAGCCATGACGTCATCACGTGACCTCGAATGACCTTTCTGGCCTTGTAAAATGATAGACTAGGGTCACATTTCAATCTGTTGGTAATATAGTATATTGCTCTAAAATGCTTGGTTTTATCGAAAAATACCATTTAAGGTCCGAAAATAATGCCTTTGGATGGGTCACGTGATCAATGCAATGGTATGGCATGAGAGCATAAAATGTCAATTTGTGATGAAACTAAGCATTTTGGAGTCATATAATTTATTACCAATGAGTATAAATGTGACCGCTATCTATCATGCTACGAGGTCAAAAAGGTCAGTCAAGGCCATTTGATAACGAGACTATTTTTAGCTCAAATTTGGATGCTTTGTTCATATTATTTGATAATGCAAGTATAAGGCAGAACAAGTATGCAAACTTGTCTAAACTAGGTATCAGCTAATTTAAATGACGAATGAGCCATGATAGATGCTTATCAGTTAATAAGCCCGTGTATCGACAGTTTCGAAATTAGAAATTTATTTGATTTCACTGGAACTTTTAGGAGTTAAATACTATTTTACTCTGCAGTTTTTTAACCACCCTACTGTATAATGAGAAATTTTAGATATGAGTTAGGGTCGTCCATGATAATTGAAGTGCATACTTATAGTGGTAAAGCAAAATTCTTGTAATAACTTTCTTGAACTCGATGCTTTTCAAAGATTGCATTACGACACCACTATCAGAAGATAAAATCAGCTTTAGAGCAAATAACAGAAGATATTGTAATGCACAAATACAAAGTACATTGGAATGTAAAGCACGCACAGCAAAATAGCTCTCTTCTTGCGAATTGGGAACCTGCAACGGTGGTCGGCAAACAGGAATTGCTCCTGATTCTCGTTGTTCGTGATGGTTCAAAGTACAATACTGGACAGCAGACCATAGAGGAACAGCCTATCATTCCCTCGAAGTCATCGAAATTTTCTGCAGAAAGAGACATGCCCTCAGGTAGTATAGGTAGATCACCTTGGTCATTCATCGGGCAGAGCACTGTCTCGTAAAGCCTGAACCTCGCACAGCCGCCTTGCTGCACGTGACAAATAGTAGAAAACGGTTATGTTGCTTCTCTATTTGGAAGCATACCAATACTCATTTGGAAGTCTTGTCAAAAGATAGGTAAATTGCTCGATCCTTCATTTTCTACTCATCAAGGATCGCAACCACTACCATGACAATTGCAGCTCCGGTTCCTGAAGCCAATTTCGAATCGCCAAAAATATGTTTAACCACCCTAATATAAATATCCATAAATATTTATCATCTGATTCACTTTCTCAATATATTATAAAAATTACAAATTCTACGACCGAGAAATTATATTAAAAAATACACGCGACGTTTCGCACTAGGCTTAGTCATGCAAAGGGTAAAACAGCGATCACAACTGAACATAAGTCCGGATTGCGAGTTCTAACCTCATACAACTCGATGCTTTGACGCAATTGAGTATTCGTGAGACCTGTATGCAACACTTGCCATTGAAGACTACTCAGCGATGGACATGGATATCTATGAAATTCGTTTAAGTGCCGGTAGACCAATGATGCATTCGATGATATGTGTTATTTTAGACGGGAACGCATAGTTCGCTTGGATCCTCCGATGTAGAATGAGCCGCACTCTCGACATCGGATAAGGTAGACCACATTCTTAGCAAAGCAATCGGCGTTATCATAATTTGCAGTCGAGCAAAACGAGAAATTTGCTGTCAAACAGTTCTTTGATGACTTGGACTTCAACCACGATACCATATGTTTCAATCTGAAAGAGACTCGAATAGCTTTCTCAAGTTACATTTATAGAGAGTCCTTTGTATTTCTCTCATGTCCTTTTCATTAGTGAAGGGTAAAGTCAAATATATTTTTAATATAATTTCTCAGTCGTAGAATTTGGAATTTTTGTAATACATTGGTAACTTATTCCGACCGATGAAGTTGAAGGACTTCACTTATTCACTTTCTATTTGATGTTTATATCTATATGTTACTTGACATCAATGATGTAAAATATACTCGATGTATTCCGAAGAAATTGCAGTAGAGGACAACATCGAGAAAAAGATGACCGATGCATGTCACTTATCCCAATTACGTTTCAACGCAAGATGAAGAATATGTTGACTTGATAGATGCCAATATATTCGCTCTTCTCTAAGCCTTCGTCAATGAAGAAGCCTAAGAAATTCCTAGGAATAGGAATAGTAGGAAAAAGTAGGACTGCGAGACTTGAAATAGGGAGTGCTCACTCGCCATAGGTAGGCCGAAGACAGTACAGGGCACTTCTCTAACATTCTTCAGTTGAAGCACTGAAGCAATTTGGGTCTTGTGAAGGATGACATTGGATTCCATCCATGAAGACATCCATGGTTATTCATGAACTGTATCAGATGGTTCAATTATGATGAAGCACAATTAACCTAACGATGATATTCACTTCTTTCGGATACCAATGTAGAATTTTTTGCGTTCCAGCATGAGAAGATGTGTACAGGGTGCCCGCGACCTGGAAAAACCTGAAATAACCTGGAAAAACCTGTTTTTGCTCCATAAACATGGAAAAACCTGCTTGGATATCAAAAACCTGGAAAAGCCTGGAAATTCTACATTTTGAAAATGTTTTGTCATCTTAACTTTGACAATGTAAGTACATGAATGTAATACATGAACGTCCTTGACATTTTTTATGTACACGCTGTTCTATAGTCATGCAGGTTTTTCATAAATAAAATGATTATGATGGTTGATGAAAATCTACATCTTAGTTGCGGATGATTAGTGGATTTTTCGAATAATTATGCATTTTTGGAATTTTATTTGATAAACTCAAAATTAATTTGATTTATTTCAGGTGTTGGGAGATGAAATTTGCATCTCGTTGTAGATGGTTTTGATATGATGTCTTCCGTTGCAGCTTGTAAATTCACATGGATTCAGAATATGCCATTCGAACAGTTCGTTATCGTCATGTGCCAAATGCGATTTCACTAAGGAACATTTCAACCACATTTTGAGAGATGTTTTACTACAGTGTACAACAACTTCTTTTTGCAAATATAAAGTATTTTTCATCATTTGTTTTTACTTACTGTATCATGTAAATAAGTGGTGTTAGTATTATGAATACTATGCTGTTTCATCTAGATCCGACGGATAAATGCATGTTACAATGACAAATCTGCTTATGAGTACCTAAACACGTGCTAAATACATCAACAACTTGTCAATGCGATCTGGAATTACAAACCTCAATTGATCTCACCATTACTGAATTTTCATTCACTGCAAGTCTTCAAATGCCACTGTCGACTAATACACGATTCTGTGATTTTGAATTTGAATACAACTTCAACTTTCAAGGGGTGACTACGTTTACACTACCACAGTGCGTATACGATTATGTATTCACGTTGTGTGGACATCTGTAGCTTGCGTCAAATATGATGACTGATGAATTGATCGATACTACCTCAAGAGTCTTATAATCATGCATGTATGTACGCTTGTATTGTATATGCATATGATGTAATGATAAAATACGAATATATTGTGTTGTATAGATGAGATTTGTATATTTTCAGGTATGACAAAATCAAAGTTCCAAGACATTTGAATGAAACAGTGGTCAGAAATTCGTAAAGTGCACCATGATACCAATGCCGCTCAGTGTATAATCTGTTCTAAAACGTCAGTAGTAAGTAAAACTCCACCACTGGACCGCGCAAGATGGCCGCCGTCGCTGACGTCCCCCCTGTCAGACGAGTCGGCCGTCGTCCGCCGCCGTGTTGCTTCCAGTCTGACGTCCCCCCTCCTCTCAGACGAGTTGGTCGTGGTCCGCCACCGTGTTGCTTCGAGTCTGACGTCCCCCCCTCTGGCCCGACGACGTAGCGAGAGGTGGTTTGTGATGCGCTCTCCAGGTTGGCGTGGTGTACCGGCCAGGTTGAGAGGGTGGAATGTCGGAGCTCACCTGAAAAAATCCTAAGTGTCAGAGTGACTTTGTATGGACAAAATTTTGAAAATTTTCCAAAGTGTGGCATTTCGACCTGGGACCCTGACCAAAGTTTGTTTCATCAAATTTCACTAGCCCCCCCCCCCCCCGACAGCGATCTTCTAATTTTGGTTCTAGTGGATGGATTTTGTCTTATAGATACTCATTTGAAAGAGGAGAAAAAACTGCTCGGCGACATTTTTGTTGCGAGTCAATCGGACCAGCCGTTCAAATGTTAGAGCTGTTACAAGATTTTAGGTCGGAGCTCACCTGAAAAAATCCTAAGTGTCAGAGTGGCTTTGTATGGGTAAAATTTTGAAAATTTTCCAGTGTCGCATTTCGACCTGGGACCTTTACCAAAACAGTTTCCATCAAATTTCACCGACCTCCCCCCGGCACCGATCTTCCAATTTCGGTTCTAGTGATCGTAGAAAGTCGTGCGACAGCTCGTTTGAAAGCTAAGAGTTAGACAAGTTCAATGAAAGAAACGGCTTGTTCATATCTGGCTTCGTTTAGATGTGAGACGCCATTTAAGATTTGGGAGATTGGCGAAAAACGACAGAGTTAGAATTTCCCAAGAAACAGCTCCAGCGGGCGACCGAAGGCTCGGATTGGTAAACGGAGGCCAGATTTGGAATCAGCTTGATGTTATTGTTCAATGAGGATCATCATCCAATGAGAATCAAGCATTTCTATATAAATAGCGAGCCTTCCACAGTGAGAATCATTCCATCGTTGAATCGCACGAGTGACGGACGCACATTTTCTCTCTTTCTATTATCCAACTAAAATGGTAAGTCGCTACTTCCCTCCCTCTCCTCCCTTGAACGTAAACTTAATACAATCTTTTTCATTTTCAGGAATCTACTCCATCTGCTGCACTAGTAGGACAAAATGGTGGTCAAACGTTACATGGTTCGCTACAATCAGATCATCTACAACTGAGGCCAGTGGAAGAAACAACCAAGGTACATAATCCTACACCGCTGCAGCGTAAATTTAAACAAGTCTTGCGTTATGACGATCATAGCGTAGTACTCCAAACGGGAATGCTCCCTTCCACGGATGTCAAGATAATGCACAATCAGTATGGGGACTACATACTGATCCCCGTGAGTCCGTACATTCGCCACAAACTTGATATTATTGAGGAGTACGTGACGTTAAATATGGACATTCCTACTCCTCTTGCTCAAGAGTGGAAGGCGAGAGATGACAAGGATACTCCCTATAGAAAGATTTGGGATGGTAATCAAATTTGCCTACCGGTATCACATTGGTGTACTTACTATAAGAAGGAGGGAGATCAATCAATACCCATCACATGCGACGAGCTCGGAGAAGGTACTTGGGATATCCTTTTCAAAGTGAATGGGCTATATAATGGTCGACACAAGGATAATAAAATAGCCTCTCTCTCCATGCATATGGAATCCATCCTATATATTCCAAAACCACCCAACGTGGATGACATAATTGATCAAATCCTTAACAGCAGTGGTACGAAGCGCAAGTCGGAGAAGAATGCTGCCTCAAAACGCAAATCAAAGAAGGAGAATTACTAGTCCTTTCCTAACTCTACCCTATGACAATTCGCTTATGTGCTTTGAGTGTCGTAGACGTGGTCTTATTAGATACATTTTACTTCTTCGTTGCCATCATATCATTTGTGTATTTTGTCGTGAAAAGCATCGATGTAATTCTTCATTTTGTAATATGTTATAGAACGTTTCCTTAGATGTGTAAATTTCCGTTTTAGGCTTCTAGCATCATTTTTATGGATTGTGAGGGTGAACCTGTACAGGAGCTCAGTGCTATTGCTATGAACAATTGGACATATCAGATTGTTAGTGTCTATCATCAACATGCCAACTGCGATCCCAATGTTGATCAATGGTCGAGAAAACACATTCATGGACTTAATCTGAAATATTTGCAAGACTGGCTTTTCTTGTGAGAGTGCTCTTCTTATTGACTTTAAACGATGGTTAGCTGCTTTCAATGTTATACGCATCTTTTGTAATAATCCTGGTAAGGAGAGGAAAGTATTTCCTAATTTAATCATTGATGATATTTTGCTCCCGCCTTGGGATAGTAGAGTGAATCAACATTATCATGAAGTCACGAAACGTTTTAAGGATTTGTCTGTTCCTATTTTGTCTGTTCGTTGTAGTAGCTACGTTCATAACCAATGCTTCTTTCCTCCTTACCTCAACACTGCGAAAGTCCTGTATGGTTATCATTGCTCGCTGTATGATAGTTACCAGCTGTATCTATTTTATCTGTTTCAAACCATTGATTTATAATGCATGCTTGTTACAGTTATTTAATAAATGTTACTATGAGAAGAGTTGTTGTTTTCATGCAAGAGAAAAAGATAAAGGCTAGATAAAGGGCGATCATGTCTTTCTCAAACGACTGCGGAACATTGCATTTTCATAGGCAAAGTTTAAAAGGAGCTGTTCAAGATTATGTGATAAATTTTCATAAAGATGAGACCGACATCGAAGCAGTGGTCGATGATGCTAGCACTCTATTTCTAGAGTTAATGAATACATTCTCTGATAGCATTGTCATGGCGCGATTAGTTGCGAAAATTAAGTTTAGTCATTTTGGAAAAGAAGAGGTGGAAAGTCGCTCTTTCCATTTTGCTTCTTATTCAATGGAAGTGGTAGATCACCCCGAAGAATTTTTTAAAAGACATATGATAAAAATTGCTGAACGTCTTAACGCATTTAACCATCATGGTAGCAGTCTAGTGATTGAAGCGATTTCAGATATTCACATTCAACTTCCTATAAAGAAAAATTGAAAATGCAGTGGTACTTGATTGTAGCACAACTGGTTTTCGAGCTATGCCTGCTCACTCTCGAAGTATATTCCTTCTGTACATGCGTCTATTATTTAGAAAAGGCTAGCAAATTCATATCTTCAAAAAGACTTGCTATAGACATCAGTAACGGTGAAACTAAGTGTTGCGATGTATGTAAGCGAAAGGATGGAAATGAAAAGCGCATCTTCAAGAGATGTAAGCATGCTTTTTGTCAACGCTGTTTCATACGTAATTGCATTCAACTTTGCAAATGTAACCACTGTGATATTGCTCATTTCGAGTGTCACTTACGCCGCAATAGTTAGCACCTATGCAAATGTGGTAAAGACAGGTTTTAGCAAAGACTAACACGGAAAATGGCGAAACGTAAAATGACGAAACGTAAAAGTTAAAAGTCTTCAAAGTTTTCTTCAGCCATTGAAGCTCTCCGACGAATGAAAGCAAATCAGCGATACAATGCTATACGACATGCTAACGATAAATTCATTCGTGAAATTATTTCTCATGTGAGAAAGTTGAGGACAAGGAAATTAGCACCAAAACAACGAAAGTTACTTAAGCGATATGCTACGAAATTGCGTTTCATCTCCAATCCTAAAGTCACCCTTCAAAGAAAGAGGGAAACTCTAACACAAAAGGGCGGTTTCCTTCCAGCGTTACTACCGATGCTAGCTCCTATCGTGGGCAACGTATTGGGTAATATCTTTGGCTCTAAACGTTAATTATGCAAATGTTGAATCTCAAAGTATTATAATGGATTTCAGACTTCAATGTGATAAAGTTCTGACTGTATCAGGTCCATCTCATGCAGGTAAAACTGTTTTCACGCTGAATTTATTGGATAAAAGAAGGGAGTTGTTTAAGGAACCTATCAATCGAGTGATTTGGTGTTATGATATTTATCAACCGTCGCTGTTTCAGGAATTGCAAAGTCGCAACTTTATTCCACATGAAGGAATTATTCCAATGGATAAACTTCAGTCTAATGATGTTGTTGTATTGGATGATGTATTAAAAGAAAGTAAGAATTCCAAAGACGTTACAGATATGTTCACTCGCGCAGCACATCATAAAAGGTGCTTCATCATCTATATCACACAAAATTTGTTTCCTGATGGAAACAAAGCTCGTACACGAAACCTGAATACACACTATTATGCTATTTTCAAGAATCCGCGAGATAAAAGTCAATTTGAAATTTTAGCGCGACAAGTTGCACCAAGAGGATCAAAAGCCTTAATTGAAATTTTTCAAGCAGCTACTGAAAAACCACACGGTTACTTATTCATTGACTTTACGCAAGAGTGTCCGGAAGAATTTAGATTTCGAAGTGATATTTTGAAAACTCCCATGATTATCTACAAACTATGAGTTCTTATTCTCGCATGATTGTTATTCCTCAGGATGAATATGTACAATTGACTGCCATGCAGCAAGTAAAGTAACCTCTTGCAAATCAAATGTATAGGAAAGAAATAGATTATCAGCAAAATGTTCACATCAAAGATCCATATCGTGCTGTATTATTACAATCGGAAACTGTTGAGCAATTGAAAAATTTGAAGAATAAGATGCGTGACTCTGTATCGACTGCTACACCTTTAGCATCTCGCGCACATGCCATATCTCTTTTCAATAATATTGAACCCCATCTCAATGTAAATGATGAGAAATCATGTAGAGGAGAAATCATTACAGATGAAAATAAAATGATTGATGCTTCACGTTATGAAGACTTGATTCAGTATGCGACACGTAGAAAGCGCCGTCAGGGCTATGTTCCACCTGGTTGGACATACTTTCTTAAACTATTGAAAAAGCATAATGTGCCAAAATTTGCTTTGAATAATGAGACATTGAAAGAACTTGATTCAACAGTGGCTACTACTCCAATGCTTCAGACGGTGAAAATGCCAACAAATTGGTTTAAGACGTCACCTGCTACATCCCCTCCCACACTCACTAAGCAAACAAGAGGAAGAACTCGACGTAGATCTACGCCACCACTAAAACTAGTAAAAGGAAAACGTGAAACAGCTCCTCCCAAGAAATACATGTTCTCAGACTATTAATATGAAGCAGATGTGTTGCTTGCCATGTAATGAGCCGCCAGAGGTGAATGTCGTTGCCACTTGCACTTGCTGCGCCAGCTCTCACAATGAAACCCCTAAGCAATGTGAACACGATCGCAAAACCGCTAAAGCTAAATGCTGCAGTTGTAAATGTAGAAAGGCAAGAAAACAAAAAGATGAGAAGGAGGAAAAAGAGTCAGTCGTCATCGACTGAACGTTTGAAGTCAATCTATTATGATGTAAAACATCCGGCAGGATTTGCAGCTATCAAGAAATTATCAAAAGCGAGTGGTCTTCCACAATCACAAGTGAAACGATGGTTAAAGGGTCAGGCTACCTATACACTCCACAAACAAGCGAAAAAGAAGTACCGCACCCGCCATTATATTGTTCATGACATTGATGAACAGTGGCAAGCAGATTTGTGTGATGTTGCCTCCATTTCAAAACATAACTCGGGCAATAATTTTATTTTAACCGTCATTGATATTTTCTCGCGTTATGCGTGGGCTCAACCTTTAAAAACTAAAGAAGGGAAAGGAGTAGCAAAAGCATTCCAAACAATTTTTCGAGAAGGTCGCATTCCAAAAAGAATTCAGAGTGATCAAGGAAAAGAGTTTGAAAATCAGCATGTGAGAAGATTATTTGAGAGGCATGACATTGAGTTGTTTAGTGTATAGAGTGCCTATAAAGCTGCACTCATTGAACGTTTTAATCGCACATTAAAAAATCGCTTGTGGCGACATTTTACTGCCAACTTGACACAAAATTGGACAAAGGTTCTACAAGATACACTCCATGCCTACAATCACTCTATCCATCGTTCTATTGGACTCAGACCAGTAGATATAAAATGCTGACAATGTAGATAAAGTCCGCGAATCATTCCAACGTAAACGCACTCATGTGAAAAGTGATGTGAAAATTGGTGTTAAAGTTCGTATCTCAAAAGTGAAGTGTTTTTGCTAAAGGGTACCTTCCGAATTGGACAGAGGATGTATTTACAGTATCAAGGATTGATCAAAAAGACTCTCCCACCACCTACAAGTTGAAAGATTACGATAATGAAGAAATTGAGGGTAGCTTTTACCGCGATGAGATTGAGGTAGTCACTGAAAGTGAAACATATTTGGTAGAGAAAATCATCCGATGTAAAAAACGACAAGGTGAAGAATGGTGTCTTGTTAAATGGACTGGTTATCCTTTAAGTATGAACTCTTGGATGCGTCGTGCCGACATCTTCCATCTAAGTGATCGACAGTGAATCATGCAAAGTTGTAACTAACAGTGTTTAGGGTTTGAGCTATGAATCCAACTGCCTCATTTTATTCACGACCCTCCTATGTAAGTAGTGGAGGCCAAATTTACATCGGCGCTCGCCGCCAACGTGGAGGTAGCATACTTGGTGCACTGAAATCTGTTGTAGCACCTCTCATATCCAATGTCGGAAGATCTTTAAAACGAAATGTTTTCAGTAATGCCGTTGGCTTTGCTGGTGATGTTGCTAGTGATCTTTCCAGAGGTAGAAGTTTTAAGAGCAGTTTGTTGAATCGTGGGAAGGAACGCGGTTTAAAAACATTGAAGCAGACCTTTGCTGGTGTTACTCAAGGAAAGAAATCGCCTAAACGAATGAATGAAGGAAGAAGGAAACATCGCGGAGCTGGTAAGGTGCGATCTTCAGTCAAAAGGCATTCACGCAAACGTCGCAGAGGCTCTAATCATTCATCAGGCGCCAAACGACGACGCTGTCATAACTTCTAATCATGGAGTGTAAAACTTCCGGGTTTTGTTTGTTTGATCAAGAAGCCATACAGACAGATATTCTTAGTTCAAGTATTGTAGATTATCATCCTCGAACAGCTGAGAATGCTGGCCCCATTGAATTTGTTATTTCTGGTGGTAGTGATGACTACATAGATTTGAGTTATGCGATGGTTGATTTGAGGTTTAGAATTCAGCAAGCAGATGGAACTGCTATTGACGATACACATAAAGTTGGACTGAACAATTTACCATTGACTACATTACTTCGCGATGTTTCTCTAACGATTGGAGAGCAGCAGGTGGAAGGTGGTCAAAGCGATTATCCCTATAAATCATATTTCAATCATGTATCACAGTTTCATCCAGCAGCACAAAAAAGTCATATGGAAGCCATGGGATGGTACAGAGATGGAGCAGGAAAATTTGATGCTGAAACAAACAGTGGCTTTGTAAAGCGATCTGCTATGATTAAAGATCGTAGAGTATGTCAGCTATATGGTCCGCTGAATTTAGACTTCTTTAGACAGTCAAAGTTTTTACTCTGTAATACCAGCATGCGACTCAAGCTGACATTGAATAAGCCTGAATTTTTGTTGAATGCATTTGCTTCAGTTGTGAAATTTAAAATATATGTGGAAGATATTGCACTTTACATTCGTCGAGTAGTACCGAATCCAAGTGTCATTAGAGGACATGCTGAAGGTCTTAACCGCCAAAATGCCATTTACCCCGTTCAGCATACAAAGCTTCTCACCTTTACAATTCCGAAAGATCAAAAGAGTTTCATGAAAGATGGCCTCTTTCCATCGGAAGCACCGAAGCTCCTCATGGTGGCAATGGTTGAAAATGATGCATTTAATGGTAATATAAAGAAGAATCCTTTCAATTTTAAACACAATCAGTTAAGTGAAATTGCTTTACGTGTAAATGGTGTGAGTCATCCTGGTCCACCCTACAAACCAGATTTTGCTGCGGATCAATTTATGCGCAGTTATGCTGATTTTATGGATGTCTTTGGCTTTTACAATACGGATGACACCAACGGACTCACTATGAAAGAGTTTAAGAGTGGATATACTATGTATGCATTTGATTTGACTGCTGACAGGGATATTAGTGCACCCTATGGTCAAGCGAACGTGCCTCATAATATTCGTTTGGATTTGACGTTCAAAAGAACACTACCTGAGACGATCAATGTATTAATTTATGCAGTCTTCGATTCAAATATTGAAATTACAAAGTATCGTGACGTGATTCTTCAGTATAATCGTTAATGAGTTGGTTGACTGCTGACGATATTAAAACTAAAGTACAGCGTAATGCAGACGAAGCGACGTTGAAAGCTTTCGATAATGTCTATTCGCTCGATACCTTACCACCTGCAGTAAATCACTATCCCATCTTTATTGTGCTAAACACTCATTCGCAGAATTTAGGCGGTCAGCATTGGAAAGCGATCTTTATTGGAGAAGACCGACGTGGTGAACTATTTGACTCTCTTGCTCAACCTCCAAATATACCAACACAGCAGTGGTTGAGAAAACATACGCGTCAATATCAGCAAAATGAACGCATACTACAACATCCACTTTCATCAACGTGTGGTGCTTTTGTACTGTACTTCATCTTAAAACGTTTACATGTATCTCGATTTATATCTGTTATTCAAAACTTTTCATGTAATCCATCCTCTAATGAAAAAATGATTTGTAAGTTCTATCATGATTTGAAATAAAAACATCATGTTGGAAAAATTGTTTTTTATTTTACAATCCGCTGGGTACGTACATACTCGATGAGATAGTCTAGGATCGCATTTGCTTGTACATGAGATTTTAGTCCATTAATGATCACTTTACTATTATGAAAGATTGCAACATGCACAGGTAACCAACAACTAATGTGAGCTGCAGGGAAAAGTTCGGGTTCATAACACAAATTGTAACTGCTGGTACGAATCTTCAAAAATGATAGACTGTCACTCAATTGAGTAGAGATCACCATATTGTCCACAGTCAGATTCGACATCACACACCTCTCCCTCTTCCATATCCGACGTAGTAGTCTCTGTAGCTCTAAGCGCATTGACTGCGCCGATGAATGAGAAAGGGCGCCGAGAATCTGTACAGTCCCATTTGGGAAGAGTTGAAGATTCTGTGAATTGTTCATCTTCACCACTAACATTTGAGGACGGCCCGGGTAATACTTGCTGTTTGGAAGCTGTTGGTGTAATGTTGTGAGATCGATTTTGGTGTAGAGTCTGAAGCGACGGAGAATGTTGACGATGATGTAGCGATGGCGCTTCATGATGAAAAAATGAGTAAATTGAGCGATGTACCTTCCTTTTATACTTTTCCCAACTATCTTGATGAAATGTGAAGTTATTATGGAGTTGGGAATGATAGAGTTGAATTCGCCGTTTTGTTGACGCGCAACCAGATGCGATTTCCAATACGTGAATGTCTTTTCATATAGAAGTATTTCAAATCCTTCATGATATAATGTAGAGATTGAAAATGACGATAAGATAAAGCAAACTCTCTTCTCACATTTCCAGTTGAATCTTTGAAATAGACGTTTCGATCATGATCCGTTTCAATACGTTGTAGGGAATCTAATTTCCAACTCATGGTGCGTGGTAGTCATCCCTGATTAAGATTTGCATAGTAGGGCGATGAACTCACGACGAATAAATGTCATGATGGAGCGATGTATCTTCTATACTTCTCCCAATTGTATTTGCGAAATGAGAAACAGTTTGCGGAATGAGAATGGCAGATTTGAATTTCATTTCTGTAATGTTGAAGCCAAACTTGATCACCCAAGGAGATGAATCTTAATGTTTCAAAATATTCCAAATCCCTCATGATATCATTGAGGTTGACAAATTGTCGCCATGTTAATGTAATACCTCTTGATGTATGACCATGAGAATTTTTGAAATGTACGTTTCCATCACGATCAACTCTGATATATTGTAGAGAGTCCAAAATCCAAGTCTTCATGATGTTATGATGCAAAGCCGGAGATCAGCAATATCAAAATGTCGTTTTATCATATTTTGCTTAGCAATGCGGCTGCACATAGATTTGCTAGTAATCGAGCCGCACTCTTTTCTACTCCCATTGATCATACACAACAGCTAAATGGAAAGTGGGAAGTGGGTGTCACTCAACTTGTTCATAGCAACTGTGTCTATACTTTTGATCATGAGGTGATGACTATTAATATGAGACGCACAGCTGCTTACCAATGTGAAAAGGGCTGCCGAGTATACATTCCACAGTGGCCAAAGAAAGATCTCTTATCATGTGAAAAGTTTATATATGATTTCCTGAATAAAGCGTGTAAACATAATGTCCAATTTACTCCGCACAATGATGATCATAATTATGTACATCATGTAGTTGAGAAAGATTGGATTGTTGGTTTAAGTCCAAGTTTAAGAAATGATTTAGGTTACCTCGCTAGCGCTTTAACAAGCTATGATAATTATAACGTTAATTACCACCCAAGTGGTCATAAACAGTTAATATATCAAGAGGAAGCTTATTATGTAGATCGTATTCTAAAAAATGAGAAGACGTTGGTGAAGAAGATTGTGATTAAGCCAAGAAAGACAAAACATGACTCCTGAAACATTATTGAAGAAATTTAATTATCTCCTTCGAGTTGATGGTAAACAAGTGGCAACATTGACTTATATCAAATCATCTAATCATATTGTAATAAGTAAATTAAGTGATGATGATCTAGTATTTGTTTGTTCAAAAGATTTTCATCAGTTCTTACGACATCGTTCTGCAGCTGTTCATGGCAAATTTGATATGCAACATTTACCATGTGAAAGGTCAAATCAATTTGATACAGAATGGACCGTATCTTTATACAGAAAGTGTGTAGAGCCTTTAGGTGGTATCTTACATGAAAGAGTGTTGATGCCTCGCATTATTACTTCAGTTAAATTGGTTGTAGATTATTTAAATGAAGTGATTAATGAGCAACAAATTTCATTTTCTGAAAAAGAAGGTGTTTTGTCTCTCACTATAAGTGGAAAAGGTATTGAACTAATTATGGATAAAACTCTAATGGACATTTTGGGTTTTGATCAAAATATCTTTAAAAGTGGTACTGTAACCAAAGCTAGCGCATACATGTCACTATCGCGTCGTATTAACTATTTTCAGATATATTCCAATATTGGTGAAGATGTACGTGTGGGAGATGTTGAAGCTCCATTTCTAACAATGATACCATACCAGCCAAAAAGCTGCAGTATTTTATCTGAGCATACTTTCAAGAAAGTGCATTATACAAAGCTGAAATCAAACTACATCCCACAAATTGATATTGCAATTTATGACAATGCTGGTGCGTTGATTCCTTTTCACAAAGATGCTGTGACAAGTATCACACTCCATTTCCGAATGAAGAGTTAATGCAAAAGTATGCTAATATATTTTTCCAATGTGAATAATATGGAAAGTGAAAATAGAGACTCGTTTCTAATCTACTTGCCCAGTAATGCTTCTATGAATAAATTTCCCAAAAATAAACCATCAGACTATCGAGTAGAATTAAATCGCCCACTACATTTAGAAGGTGAATGGGAAGTAGGTCTTTCCAGCATTTGCTATGATAGCAATATTCAGAATGTGAATGATTTGGAAGAAATGATGTTGACTCCTCGCACCCATGATGGGATAACGATGAATAATGCATTCCAGTTCCCATACAATTTAACATCAGATGGAAAGTGGAACTATGAATGGATTCAGATAAAATCAGATTCTTATGAACCATTCGGGAATGAGAAAATTATGAAGGCATTCAACAGTGGTAATACTTCCATCATGAAGAATAAGGATCAGAAAGTTTATGAGTTTACTATCTATCATTGGAGTGGGAGACAGTTCCTTCGCTTTCATTCTTTTACAAAAGGTCTTACACTGAGGTTGGATAATGAATTCTATCCACATCTCGGTTTTGGCCATGGACTACATCTAACGTCAATTGCTACTGCAAATGTTAAAAAAGTTTATTCAAATCGAATCAACAAATTTCATTATAAATTTAAAATATCTGATGAAGACGTAGAATGTGAAGAACGCATCATTTTGAAAAAGCGTGGTGTTCAACCTTTATCACTTATTGAGTTAGTAAAACGATGGGATGAGACTGTGGGTAAGAAGTATGGAGAGAAAATTATGGCGGACAAAAATAAGTTGGTTATTCAGAAATATAATGACAAACTTACAGTTTATTTCTCTCCAACCTTGCGGCATTTTGTAAGACATCCAACCCCTATTATTGAAAGCGGTCTGACGTATGCTTCTCATGAATATCACACTAAAGCTGATTCAGTTAATGATGAATGGTGGGTTGACATCTATGGTGATCGCATCAAGAAAATTTACCAGTCTTATCAAGAATCTAAAGTTGCTATCAATATAATGCCGCGTCTATATCATACAGTTGAAAGCTTCATTCATGTAGTAAATCCTTATATACAACAGAAGTTGAAGCATGTGATGAAAAGTAAATATGATGTAAAGACACACCACATTTCGTTTTCAATTGAAAATCAACGCGTTGTTCTGAAACTGGGTGATGACATTCAATGTCAATTGAGTAAAAATTTGAAAAAACTGGTTGGTGTTTCAATGTTACAAACTGTGTTTACTGCTGCACATACGATTGGTATAGAAACACCAATGACACTTGATAAACATGAACAGCACCTTTACATTCAAAGTGATTTGATTCTACCTATTTCTGTTGGTGAGAAAAAAGAATACATTTTACGCGATTTCATTCATGATAAAGACGCTTCATATGGAATAGTCGAGAAGATGTTTGAATCTATTTTCTATCATCCCGTCGTCAAACAAACTATACCCTCAATTGCTATCAAAATTACCAATGGCTTACAAGAGTGCATCCATGTGAAAGATACTAAATCCCTCGTAACTTTAGTGTTTCGGAAAACAAAGTGAAGTCATTGTGATATGTTTATTGAAATAAAAATATTTGTATGAAAAAGTCTTTTCACAGATATAGGGGGAATGGGCTGACTGTAGGCATATATTCACAAGGAAGAAACGATCTCATGCGATACATAAAACAGCAATGTTTATCTACAGAAATCAACATGAAAATACTAAGTTAAGGATGATTATGCTAAGACGTCTCCTGAATGTGGTAGTGTGAGTTTAATTCTTTTGGGTGGAGGTATGTTTGTGTCAGGATGTCCATGTGGAAGAGATGTGTTATGTCCTATCCATCACCTCTTATCCTCCCATGCTGAAAGCGCTCGTTTCTTGAACGTGTGCGTTTTCACGGTATGAACTTGAGATTTTAAGATTGTCATATTGACAAACGTTATAGTTTTATTTTTATAGGCCTTCTTATAGGACCGATGTTTCATTTTGTGAACAATGGATTTTGATATACCTTTAGCACGCTTAATGCTATCTGCACATTCTTTTAATTTCATGGAATACATTTTAGGACGGAGGAGAATCATTTCATCTATTTCCTTTCCTGCTGTTTCATCCTTAAAACAACCAAGTTTGGCTTTGTTTTGTATGGAATAGAGTGGATGAGTGGGACTGTAGTTAGATGTGTCGAAATATTTTTCTAATGACTTAGCTACATCATTAAAATTTAAATCTTTTTGAGTGGTAATTCCTAAGAAGAAACTATCTGTATCACCACCCAGCAAGCGAACCTCTTTTACGAGAGGGGATGGTTTTAATATTTTGTAGAAGAGTTGATACATTTCAAGCTTGGAATAATCTAAAACGGCTTGTCCAATATAGATGGGTTTGCACAACTCAACTTCAGATTTTATCATTTTAACACCTACAAGATCCTCATCGATGATGTCTCTATCAATGAAAAGAGGTGATGAGGTCAATTTGTGATATTTTTGATCATCAACGACTAGTTTGTAGTTCATACGTTTTCTAACATCCTCCATGGTCTTTCCGAAAAGACTGTTATTCTTATATTTATAAAAATCCTTTTCAAAATTATTTTGGGCGAGTGCACGTTTTTGACTGTTACTATCTATGTAGGGTTTGAGGAAGGCTTTCTGTCTAAATTTGATGATGCGGTGAACTGACTTTAGAAGCATGCGCATTTCTAAATAGAATTTTAGTATGCAGAAGTGCACGAGATAATTTTTCTTATCATATTGGGTGAGTAAAAGTTTGCGGCATGGTTTGTATCTTGACTGTCCACACTCTCTTAAGTTATTATGAAATTGTGACATGAATGGTGAAAACATATCTTCAGTCACTTCACCAGATTCAGGTGCGAGTGGGAAATCAGCAGTTTTATTTTTAATACTATTTGGATAAATCAAATCCACTTCAAAATAATATCCCCAATCACCTTCATCTGGAATCTTCAGGTTGTTTGAAGGGTTGGAGTAATACGCAAGCTCATCTTGATTTAACCAACTAAACTCGGAATGAGGTAGTGGTTTAGACAGTGAACTATCATATAAATTATTTTGGTCATAGTACTTTAGGTGGATATGATCATCACCTACTGTTTTAGATTTTATGTGATGTTTATTCACAAATGTGAGACCACCGCGTATTCCGCGCTCAAATATGTTATACATCTCCGGGTCTTGTAAGAGATGGATGGTCTCACCAGTCATTTTAAAGGCTGATTTAAAGGACATGGCTGGTAGACTGACAAAGTGGACAGGATCTAATTTGTCTTCTTCTAAGGCCACGTCGAAATTCCTGAAAGACATCAGCCAGCAAAATGACATCTAATTCTAAGTGAGCGATCATATAATCACCAAACGTTTTACAATCAAATTTTAACCATGCCTCTAGAGCATGTTCATAATCTTCTACTGGACAATCTTGACCCGTCAAATTGTTTTGGAATTTGTGAATGGAAGGAAGGGTTGTTTCATTTAGTTTAGACATTGAGCTAAAATACGCATAGGGAAAGACTCCTTTGCGAGTGATTATTTCATCCGTTAAGTTTTGATAGTGTTTCTTCAAAGTTTGACTATGGGGAAGAAACTTGAGATTACGAACGAGAGAAGCTAGTGACGCTGACATGAATTGGAATGAATCTAAAAATTTTATTTCGAAGAAGACTGTCTTATTTTCTTTAGTTTTATCTACTGGTACTTTTGCTGTCATTGCCATGAATTTTTCTCTCGTTTGCACTATTACATTAAACTGCCACGATTTCATCTGGCTCAACCCTCCTTTTATGAGCATATGACTGTCATAGCCCTTAAAGTTATGAAAAATGACGGGTAGTACACGACGTCTCAACCTAAGTGAAAAGTTACATTTGGAGCAGAGTGCGTTTCTAAATTTACCAGTGATGTGATCATGATCACGCACTTTCTTAATTTCATCGTCATCAAGCGTTTTATGACATTTAGGAAAGGATGTGCAACTTTCAAATTTTTGTTTGTCTTCATCTGACATATGTAGTGACGTACGCTGCAATTGGGAATCATATGATTGTTGAAATTTGGCAGCTCTATCGAGAAATTCTAGAAATTTTGAAATGCAATCTTCACCTTGCCAAGTATGCATTTTGTTTTGTCTATTCCTAAAGTGGTCATGCCATACTTCATAGCAGGATATGGCTGCTGGCTTGTGGATGATATCATCAATGTAGCATTCTATGTCTGCGTAAATGACATGCAGGGGACTTAATTCGTCACCATTATCCCTATGTGAAAATATTTTATCTTTGGGCATGCGTTCCATTTGTAATTTACGTCGCTTGCACCATTCATAGTGAGTTTCAAATTTATCTTTACTCCAAAAGGAGCGGATACAGCGGTCGCATACAAAATGTTCACCTCTTTTAGAGTGCTCCAAGTGAGTGTACAAGCGAGAGATTTTGGGTATACCACAGTAGTGCCATTCCTCGCTATCATCTTGTTTTACTAATAAGAGGTTGACTACACGTTCATAACAAGTTGAACGTGAATTATAGCGGGCACCCTTCAACCCCTTCTCCCACACGTGAACTACAATTTTAATCTGATTATGTTTTTCGAACGTTTCTACATCTTTGATTTTCATGTTGTTACTATCACAACCTTCAAAGTCTAGTTCATCCTCCCACTGTCTATAGCTATAGGTGCGATCTCGATGCGCGTTGATATCATTATAGTGAAGGATGGATAGGACTGCATATTTGAAACACTGTGATTTGCAATCGACATTGATGACAGCTTTCTTATTATACAACGTTTTTGGTAGTTTAAATGTGCCTCGAGCTGCATGACTTTCTAATAGGGAAATTTTGAATATGGCTGAGTCCACACCATCAAAAATGAGAGCGCTGTCGCGTTGATTGAATTTATGTACATTTGATTTTAAACATTGAATGTGAAAATTTAGCTAAGACTCGCAGTCTACAACTTCGGTTGCGGAAGAGGAAGAAAGATGAAACTGTATTCTCTCCGTCACTTGACCCGTTTGAAAATCTATTTTAATATATTTTAGTTTGAGGTAGATGAGCGCCTTCATTCTAAAATTGTCTAAATTGTTGAAGAGCGCTTCGATAATGTTAGAATTTTGAAAGAGACACTCAGGAAAATCTACTTTTTGAGTATTGGACTCCATGCAGTAGTCGCGTACTAAATTATTATGTGAAACATTAATGAGGGAGATGGTAGAGGTACCGTTGGTGTAGTGATCATTTGCATGCGTGTGTTGAAGTCTGTGCGAAGATCGCTGAAAGTGACTATCAAAAGAAAGAGGGCACAAATCGCAAGGAAAGGAGATGTCATCGTCAGAATCAACTTCACCTCCGGAGATTGATGCCGCTTTGCGTTGACACACACGTTGTTTGATGTGTCGAAGGAGACTGTGCTTCCTTGTAAACATATGTCCGCAGTCGGCACATTCCCACTCGTTGCCTTGTCGCGAGAGTCCTGAGCTGCAACTAACATCACCTGAAAGAGAAATCATTCTATCATCTCTGTTTAAGTCTCAGTGTATTGTTACAACCTACCTTCACTCAACAACTCTAAACTTTCCTCAAGAAGGGAGGGCGTTGGTGATGAAGTAGATGCCTGAAATTGAGGAAGATGCTATTAGCCACATGTTTGAGGGAGATGAGAGAGGAAATCTTCAACTTACCATTTCAAAGAAATTATGTTTAAGGTTGATTCTTCAACAAGATAGAGACTTCACTCAAATAATACGTCTCAAATTTGGAATTTACTAGAGAACAGTTCACTTACACGTCTCAAAGACAGAGTGAAATGACACGGATGTCACTTTACATATATACTTTCATATTCATCATTCATTGGCTGTTCATTCTGATTGGTTGCTTGTTTATACTTAAGAATTAGAAAACATTTCAAAGTTATTATTCACAGTCAACATGACAAGCCCTCCGACAACACCGAACACAGAATTCTCTTCTCCATGCTCATCACCAAAGGCGCTCGTTGCACCAAACGCTCCAACGAAGGGGAAGGTGGAGAAAATATACCGACTCGACAATATCAGAAAGTTGTCATTACCAGCGGACGACGAAGAGGAGAGTGTATGCGAGAAGGAGTGTCCCGACTTAACAGGCGTGAGGTGGAAGTATCTGCAGTACGATACTGATGATGTGATGGAGATCACCAGCACGAAATTCCTCCACCAATTATGGGAATGGTACACCCCTAACTCCCAGCCACGAACTATGGCGGAGTGGGAGTACATCGACAAAGTGAGGCTCGCGGTAGAAGAACGATTGAAGAAAGTGAACTGTTTTTGAGATCTATGTGAAGTCAGACTCTGGGACGATATTGACGATGAAGACCTTTTGAAATACATGCCATAATAAATTTTTATTTCGTATTATCTTTGCTTTCATACTGACTTACTTGAATGGGGCTTCATTGGATGATTTAACCATGTACACTTTTTCATTTGGAAATAGTAGCACGCTTAGTTTAACTTGTAAATCTTATAACATTTCATACGGGTGATGATGGTAGTTGAAATAGTGTCAAATAAAATTAAGATAGCTAACACTTCTGATACAGGGATAGCAATCGACTGCGATCCATGTGTAAAGAGCTTGTTAGACTACGGATGGGCTTAAGTGGATGATTTAACCATGTATACTTTTTCATTTGGAAATAGTAGCACGCTTAGTCTAACTTGTAAATCTTATAACATTTCATATGGGCAATGATGGTAGCTGAAATAGTGTCAAATAAAATTAAGATAGCTTACACTTCTGATACAGGGATAGCAATCGACTGCAATCCATGTGTAAAGAGCTTGTTAGACTACGGAAGAGAGAAGTGTGTTATGTTGCGTGTGGCGCGTGAGTGTCCTCCCATTTCATTCCATTCATCAATTCGTCTCATTGATAGAGACAGGTAGAACTCATGGTTCTCATAACGTATGCAATGGAAAGTTTTAGGCAACCTTCGACAGTTGGCTAAATGTCACCCTGGCGCGAATGCATACTACGTTGAGACAGAGGCAATCACTTGCAAACATGACGCAGAGAGGTTTAACAAGATTGACCATTGCCGAATGTCCCTTGCGGTATACATAGCTACGGGTTTCACCGCCGCCCTTTACAGGAACGCCCGTCGAAAGGAAGTATTACACCGAACTTCATTTGCAACGTTCAAGTTGACTGATAGCAGATTCAACTTAATGATAGTATTCGCCAGTCGTCTGAAGACTGCCCAGGGCAAACCGCGTGGAGGTTCTATCATGTCTTGCCCCATGGTGGCCCTTATGAGGGCCGGTGGTTCGTTCTCGGGGGGAGTGAGAAGTTGACTATTGGCTTGAATAGTCAATAGGTATGAAAGTTAGGTTCTCGTATATCCTATACCGCCTAAGTCGTGCCGGTGCATCTGACACATTTCGGATGCGGGTGGTATTAGGAGTCCACACCTCATCCGTCCAAACGATCTTGATCTTCCCCTTCTTCTCACACTCCTTCTCATCCTCTTCATCCCACTCGTCGAGTATGATGAAGTCGGGAATGGTGTTGTTTTCATCCCACTCGTCGAGGATGATGAAGTCGGGAATGGTACTAGCAGGAGATGTTGCTTCCATCGTGACTTAAAATTGAATGAGAAGCGCTACAATCTTCTGGCTTATATAGGGTTTTCAACAATGAATTGATCAACAGCGAATCAGAATGCTTCAGGGATAGCAATCGACTGCATAACGTTCAAGTTGACTGATAGCAGATTCAACTTAATGATAGTATTCGCCAGTCTGAAGACTGCTCAGGGCAAACCTCGTGGAGGTTCTATCATGTCTTGCCCCTAGGTGGCCCTTAAGAGAGCCGTTGGTTCGTTCTCGGGAGTGACGTGATGGGGTGGTGAAGGCAAGGAAAAGATCTGCAATGAAAATGATATGTATTAGAATGGGATATACTATCTTATTTGCTTTTCACTTACCAAGTTAGCCATCCTTAGGCAGTCTCGCGCGTTTCCTAACAGAAAAGGCGGTTAAGTGGCCACGCATCCGGAGTGTGGCGTGGAGACACTTCTTCTGTGGATGGACGTTATAACAAATTATAGACTCATCTAAGTCTTTGTTGACTATGACCTGGCCGTCCAAATGATTATCCCGAATAGGGATGTGAAACTCAAACAACCTATCCTCATTCAAACGATTTCACTCAACCCTCATGCGCTCCAACTTCTCAAACGCCTGTCTCTCATCACCCCGCCGAGCCACATTCCTCTCCAACTCAACATTCCTCGCTCTCAACACAGTCATCTCCTTCATCATCTCCTCAAACTTCGCTTCTGCATCTCTCATTCTTCTCTCTGCAGCACTCGCCCTCTTTTCACAGTCATCATTCTTCTCTTCAAACTCTCGCGTCTTCTTCAAATCTGTCACACTACGCCTCATTCGAATATTCTCATCCGCTATCTCATTCGACTTCAGTTCCTTCTTTTTCAACTCATCCAACTCATTCACGACTTCATTCTTCACCATCTTCAAACTCTCATACTTATTTATCAACAAATCATGCGCCATCATGCGCCATCTGCTGCGACATATGCTTCTTCTCTTCATCCTTCAAACACCTCGCCGACTGCACACGAATCCCACCACTCTTCACTTTTGGGGAAGATGAGCTCTGCGGGGGGTCCTCAACAACTATGTTGGACACCTCCGAGGAAGAAGAGCTCAACTTCCTCGCACGCTTCCTCATACGCTCCCTATCTAAATCCACATCATCCTCATCATCACTCTCAAGCACTCTTTCGCTCAATTTCAACCTCCAACGAAGCAACTGCTTTCGCCAACTCATCATTCTCAAGAACATTCTCCACCTTGCCGTCTCGCTCTATCGCCAACATTCGCTCCCTCTCTTCAACAATCAACTGTGTGAATCTCAGGTCATTCACCAAACCTTCACTACAATCTGTATGCACTCGGTAAAACTTCACCTAATCCTCAACTCCCTTCAACACCCTACACTTCATACACCCAACCCTACTCAGGATCATCATGTGGTCAGTGCCCGCCTTCTTAACATGTGCTTTGGCGTCCGCACTGCGATTGATTCGCCCACATATACACATTTTTATATGGAACTTCGAGTCTTGTCGTTTGCCATGGTTAACTGTAAGATAATGAAATTTGTATAAGTTTTGAATCATGTAGTACAGTCATATTCCTAAAGCATTACACTTAGTGACGAATTATAGATTTGAGTGTAGTGAGTGGCACTCGATCCTGTCGACAGCCCGAAGGCCTTGTACTGATCACTAGGGAAGTGAAAGATCTTCCCCGATACCCGCTATTTACAGCTTAAGACATCATTGTCACTGCCCCGAAGTGATAACAGCAACGCCGAGTCAAAGGTAGTGATCAGTAGCTGGGATCTAACCCCTCAAAGCTGCCTTAGACTTAGTTAAATTTCAAATCTGATAGCAGATTTGAACTCAGCATACTTGAAAACCTTAGACTACATGTTAAAACTTTGAAAAAACTGAAAATTAAGAATTTTTAAAAAATTCCGCATTTTACTGCTCATACTACTTTTAAAAAATTTATCAGTAGTAAACACATAATCAAACTCTATCACACAAACTTTGAAGTAAGAAGATAGCTTGCCTACGTCAAAAGATAGAGTCCTTTGAAACACCCGATATCGGGAGCTCAGAGCGACGACCGTCGCTTACCTCGTCTTTCGATGAAGTGATCAGACTTACGTTGCCGGGGGTTTATATATGCTCGGAAGAAAACTTAAAATGGCTCTATCTCCGAAAGTGTTCATCGTAGCGACATGCGGTTTGTTGCAAACGAATCGTCTCATTATTCTCTATCATATGACACCTGAAGCATTCTCATGTGACCACGGGAAGTTGGTCGGTCAGCACATGGCCATGTAACATGCCACAAGTGAAAAAATTCCTAAGTGTGGGAGCTCCAGTGTGGTGAAAATTTTGAAAAATGTTTAGCTTCCGAATTTCAATCTGGGACCCTCACCAAAACTTTTTTCATCACTTTTCACTGACCCCCCTACCGTTCAGAGAAATTTGATGAAAAATGTTTTGGTAAAGGTCCCAGGTCGAAATGCGATACTTTGGAAAAATTTTCAAAATTTTGTCCATACTAAGTGGCTCTGACACTTAGGATTTTTTCAGGTGAGCTCCGACATTCCACCCTCTCAACCTGGCCGGCACACCACGGCAACCTGGAGAGCGCATCACAAACCACCTCTCGCTACGTCGTCGGTCCAGAGGGGGGGACGTCAGACTCGAAGCAACACGGTGGCGGACCACGACCAACTCGTCTGAGAGGAGGGGGGGACGTCAGACTCGAAGCAACACGGCGACGGACGACGGCCGACTCGTCTGACAGGGGGGGGGCGTCAGCGACGGCGGCGATCTTGCGCGGTGCAGTGGTGGAGTTTTACTTACTACTAACGTTTTCACTAAGCAATATGGGTGTGCAGGCTATTAAGAGTCACTTGAAATCGTCTGTTCATTTGAAAGCAACACTAGTAGTAAAGAATCAACGGAAAATAGATTCGGCTTTTCCATCGACTACTCAGAAATCCTCCAGTGATCAGGCATTACCACCAGCTGATGAGACATTGAATTCGGCTAGTTCAACTAAGTCATTAACTACCAGTGAAAGATCGAGAGCAACACCTGATGGTCCTCTCTATGTTAAAGATGGTGTCATGCAGGCAGAGATCTTGTGGTGTTTGAAAATAGTGTACAGTAGTTTGTCTTATCGAAGTACCGAAGAAATTTCAAAATTGTTGGCAACAATGTTTCCAGATAGCGATATCACTAAGCAATTTTCACTTGGTCGTTATAAAGTAGCCTACCCCATCACGTATGGTAAAGCACCTATATTCAAAGAGATGTTGTTGTCTGAGATTCTGAAAGCCAATGAGTACGTGACTTGCATTGACGAAGCACTCAACCGCATTGCACAACAAAGTCAAATGGACATAATTGTGCGATTCTGGAATTCGCATTTGAATAAAGTTTCTGTTCGTTATCTCAATTCTGTTTTTTAAGCAGGTGTTCTGCTTCGGATCTTATGTCGGGATTGAAAGAAGGCCTTTTTCAATTACCGCTTTGTAAGTTGCTACAGTTGTCACTTGATGGGCCCACCGTTAACCAAAAGTTGTTGAGAGACTTGTTAAGAGAAGTTGCTGAAAATCCGGATGACCTCAAATTTGTCGATGTAGGCACTTGTGGTCTTCATATCAACAGTGGAGCCTTCCAGACTGGTCATAAAGAATCTGGCCGGAATATAAATGGTTTCGTAAGAAACATCTATCATATGTTTAAGGACTGTCCATCTCGGCGTGCATCGTTTAAAGATGTAACTGGTTGTGATCTTTTTCCATTGAAGTTCTGTGTAGTAAGGTGGATTGAAAATGCTGATGTAGCCGCAAGAGCAATCGAGATTTACCCTCATTTGGTAGAGTGGTTTAAAGAGGTGAAAGTTTCGACTCAGTTGTATGAAACCATTGAGTCAGTTGCATAACCAAATTCTTATCGCTGAATTGCACTTCAAATCTGTCGCATTGCAGATAGAACCATTTTTGACAAAGTTTCATTCTCCTAAACCAATGTTTCCATTTTTGCATGAGCATCTTGATCGACTCATCAGAGACCTCATGAAACGCTTCATAAAACCTGAAGTTATGAATTCATTGACAAGCTTCCGAAAACTTTCAGCTGTTGATATTTCTTTGAAAAGTGATGCTTTATTGTTTCAACCTGACGTTGGGTTTTGTGCTAACAAGGCACTTAAACACTTGCAGCAACGCCAGAAAAATCAGTTTTACGGCGATTGTAAGATATTTCTGTCTGCCCTTGTCAGAAAGTTTCTTGAGCGATGTCCATTACATTTTCCAATCGTGCGTGCAAGTGCATTGCCTCCATCTTGCATACAAGCCAGTAAATCTTCATGTCTTACTCGAATGCAGATATTGCTAGAATGTTTAGTAGAAGCCAACCGCGTTTTTGAAGAAATTGCAGATAAAGCAAAGCAGCAATATTCCAATCTTCTTGAGGATATCATTTTCGGTGAGAAGGTGAATGCCTATGAAGCCAATTCTGAAAGACGATGATTTTTTATACTGAGGCCATTAGTAGTAAGCAAGTGACAAGTGACAAACACTCGACCGGCGCCCCCCCCTCTGGAACGGTAGAGTGTCGTGGTCGGCCGCCGTGGTGCTTCGTGTCTGAGTCCCCCCCCCCTCTGGAACGACAGAGGTTGTGGTCTGTCGTGGTGTGCCGTCCAGGTGGGTTTACGTTCACAACATGTTCGCTGACTCCCCCCCCTCGAAAACGACAGAGTGTGAGACTCGGGTGAGTTGGTCCGACCGCCTGGTTGACGTGGGCGACCGTCCAGGTTGACGTGGGCGACCGTCTAGGTTGACGTGGGCGACCGTCTAGGTTGACGTGGGCGACCGTCTAGGTTGACGTGGGCGACCGTCTAGGTTGTCGTGGATGGTGAAATGGCTGCCAGATTCGGATTCAGCGTAAAATTCTGCATCGGTAGGGTGAGTTTCAAGGCAATCGACGAGAAAAAAATTTTTCTTCAAAATTTTAACAGAGTTAGAATTTGGGACGTTTTGGTGTGTAGCGCCCAAACGAAGCATCGGATGAGAAAACGGAGGCCAGATTCGGATTCAGCGTGAAATTCTGCATCGGTAGGGTGAGTTTCAAGTCAATCGGAGAGAAAAATTTTCGCTGACGTCCCCCCCCCTCTGGACAGCTTGCTTCGATTTTGGCTTCCAGTGGACGGATTTTGTCGTGCGATAGCTCGTTTGAAAGCTAAGAGTGAGACAAATTCAGTAAAAGAATCGGCTTGTTCCTATCTGTCTTCGTTTAGATGTGAGACGCCATTTAAGATTTTGGGAGATAGTCGAAAAACGACAGAGTTAGAATTTTGGACGTTTTGGGCTCCAGCGTTAGAACGAAGCATTGGATGGGAAAACGGAGGCCAGATTTGGAATCAGCTTGATGTTATTGTCCAATGAGGATCATCATCCAATGAGAATCAAGCATTTCTTTATAAATAGCGAGCCTTCCACAGTGAGAATCATTCCATCGTTGAATCACACGAGTGACGGACGCACATTTTCTCTCTCTCTCTAGTTCCCTGTTCTATTATCCAACTAAAATGGTAAGTCGCTACTTCCCTCCCTCTCCTCCCTTGAACGTAAACTTAATACAATCTTTTTTCATTTTCAGGCATCTACTCCATCTGCTGCACTAGTAGGACAAAATGGCGGTCAGAATCTAAAAGGTTCGCTACGGTCAGATCATCTACAACTGAGACCAGTGGAAGAAACAACCAAGGTACATAATCCTACACCGCTACAGCGTAAATTTAAACAAGCCTTGCGTTATGATGATCATAGCGTAGTACTCCAAACGGGAATGCTCCCTTCCACGGATGTCAAGATAATGCACAATCAGTATGGGGACTACATACTGATCCCCGTGAGTCCGTACATTCGCCACCAACTTGATATTATTGAGGAGTACGTGACATTAAATATGAACATTCCTACTCCTCTTGCTCAAGAGTGGAAGGCGAGAGATGACAAGGATACTCCCTATAGAAAGATTTGGGATGGTAATCACATTTGCCTACCGGTATCACATTGGTGTACTTACTATAAGAAGGATGGAGATCATTCAATACCCATCAGATGTGATGAGCTCGGAGAAGGTACTTGGGATATCCTTTTCAAAGTGAATGGGCTATATTATGGTCGACACAAGGATAATAAAATAGCCTCTCTTTCCATGCATATGGAATCCATCCTATATATTCCGAAACCACCCAACGTGGACGACATAATTGATCAAATCCTTAACAGCAGTGGTACGAAGCGCAAGTCGGAGAAGAATGCTACATCAAAACGCAAATCAAAGAAGGAGAATTGCTAGTCCTTTCCTAACTCTACCTATGACAATTCGCTTATGTGCTTTGAGTGTCGTAGACGTGGTCTTATTAGATACATTTTACTTCTTCGTTGCCATCATATCATTTGTGTATTTTGTCGTGAAAAGCATCGATGTAATTCTTCATTTTGTAATATGTTATAGAACGTTTCCTTAGATGTGTAAATTTCCGTTTTAGGCTTCTAGCATCATTTTTATGGATTGTGAGGGTGAACCTGTACAGGAGCTCAGTGCTATTGCTATGAACAATTGGACATATCAGATTGTTAGTGTCTATCATCAACATGCCAACTGCGATCCCAATGTTGATCAATGGGCGAGAAAACACATTCATGGACTTAATCTGAAATATTTGCAAGACTATGGCTTTTCTTGTGAAAGTGCTCTTCTTATTGACTTTAAACGATGGTTAGCTGCTTTCAATGTTATACGCATCTTTTGTAATAATCCTGGTAAGGAGAGGAAAGTATTTCCCAATCTAATCATTGATGATATTTTGCTCCCGCCTTGGGATAGTAGAGTGAATCAACATTATCATGAAGTCACGAAACGTTTTAAGGATTTGTGTGTTCCTATTTTGTCTGTTCGTTGTAGTAGCTACGTTCATAACCAATGCTTCTTTCCTCCTTACCTCAACACTGCGAAAGTCCTGTATGGTTATCATTGCTCGCTGTATGATAGTTATCAGCTGTATCTATTTTATCTCTTTCAAACCATTGATTTATAATGCATGCTTGTTACCGTTATTCAATAAATGTTACTATGAGAAGAGTTGTTGTTTTCATGCAATGGATGGGTTAGTTAAAGGGCGATGATGTCTTTCTCAAACGACTGCGGAACATTACGTTTTCATAGGCAAAGTTTAAAAGGAGCTGTTCAAGATTATGTGATAAATTTTCATAAAGATGAGACCGACATCGAAGCAGTGGTCGATGATGCTAGCACTCTATTTCTAGAGTTAATGAATACATTCTCTGATAGCATTGTCATGGCGCGATTAGTTGCGAAAATTAAGTTTAGTCATTTTGGAAAGGAAGAGGTGGAAAGTCGCTCTTTCCATTTTGCTTCTTATTCAATGGAAGTGGTAGATCACCCGAAGAATTTTTTAAAAGACATATGATAAAAATTGCTGAACGTCTTAACGCATTTAACCATCATGGTAGCAGTCTAGTGATTGAAGCGATTTCAGATATTCACATTCAACTTTCCATAAAGAAAAATTGAAAATGCAGTGGTACTTGATTGTAGCACAACTGGTTTTCGAGCTATGTCTGCTCACTCTCGAAGTATATTCCTTCTGTACATGCGTCTATTATTTAGAAAAGGCTAGCAAATTCATATCTTCAAAAAGACTTGCTATAGACATCAGTAACGGTGAAACTATGTGTTGCGATGTATGTAAGCGAAAGGATGGAAATGAAAAGCGCATCTTCAAGAGATGTAAGCATGCTTTTTGTCAACGCTGTTTCATACGTAATTGCATTCAACTTTGCCAATGTAACCACTGTGACATTGCTCATTTCGAGTGTCACTTATGTCGCAATAGTTAGTACCTATGCAAATGTGGTAAAGATAGGTTTTAGCAAAGACTAACACGGAAAATGGCGAAACGTAAAATGACGAAACGTAAAAGTCAAAAGTTTTCTTCAGCCATTCAAGCTCTCCGACGAATGAAAGCAAATCAGCGATACAATGCTATACGACATGCTAACGATAAATTCATTTGTGAAATTATTTCTCATGTGAGGAAGTTGAGGACGAAGAAATTAGCGCCAAAACAACGAAAGTTACTTAAGCGATATGCTACGAAATTGCGTTTCATCTCCAATCCTAAAGTCGCCCTTCAAAGAAAGAGGGAAACTCTAACACAAAAGGGCGGTTTCCTTTCAGCAATACTTCCAATGATAGCTCCTGCCGTGGGCAACCTATTGGGAAATATCTTTGGCTCTAAGCGTTAATTATGCAAATGTTGAGTCTCAAAGTAATAAAATGGATTTCAGACTTCAATGTGATAAAGTTCTGACTGTATCAGGTCCATCTCATGCAGGTAAAACTGTTTTCACGCTGAATTTATTGGATAAAAGAAGGGAGTTGTTTAAGGAACCTATCAATCGAGTGATTTGGTGTTATGTTATTTATCAACCGTCGCTGTTTCAGGAATTGCAAAGTCGCAACTTTATTCGACATGAAGGAATTATTCCAGTGGATAAACTTCAGTCTAATGATGTTGTTGTATTGGATGATTTATTAAAAGAAAGTAAGAATTCAAAAGATGTTACAGATATGTTCACTCGCGCAGCACACCATAAAAGGTGTTTTATCATCTATATTACACAAAATTTGTTTCCTTATGGAAAAGAAGCTCGTACACGAAACCTGAATGCACACTATTATGCTATTTTCAAGAATCCGCGAGATAAAAGTCAATTTGAAATTTTAGCGCGACAAGTTGCACCCAGAGGATCAAAAGCCTTAATTGAAATTTTTCAAGCAGCTACTGAAAAACCATACGGTTACTTATTCATTGACTTTACGCAAGAGTGTCCGGAAGAATTTAGATTTCGAAGTGATATTTTGAAAACTCCCATGATTATCTACAAACTATGAGTTCTTATTCTCGCATGATTGTTATTCCTCAGGATGAATATGTACAATTGACTGCCATGCAGCAAGTAAAGCAACCTCTTGCAAATCAAATGTATAGGAAAGAAATAGATTATCAGTAAAATGTTCACATCAAAGATCCACATCGTGCTGTATTATTACAATCGGAAACTGTTGAGCAATTGAAAAACTTGAAGAATAAGATGCGTGACTCTGTATCGACTGCTACACCTTTAGCATCTCGCGCACATGCCATATCTCTTTTCAACAGTATTGAACCCCATCTCAATGTAAATGATAGAGGAGAAATCATTACAGATGAAAATAAAGTGATTGATGCTTCACGTTATGAAGACTTGATTCAGTATGCGACACGTAGAAAGCGCCGTCAGGGCTATGTTCCACCTGGTTGGTAATACTTTCTTAAACTATTGAAAAAGCATAATGTGCCAAAATTTGCTTTAAATAATGAGACATTGAAAGAACTTGATTCAACAGTGGCTACTACTCCAATGCTTCAGGCGGTGAAAATGCCAACAAATTGGTTTAAGGCGTCACCTGCTACATCCCCTCCCACACTCACTAAGCAAACAAGAGGAAGAACTCGACGTAGATCTACATCGCCACTAAAACTGGTAAAAGGAAAACGTAAAACAGCTCCTCCTAGGAAATACATGTTCTCAGACTATTAACATGAAGCAGATGTGTTGCTTGCCATGTAATGAGCCGCCAGAGGTGAATGTCGTTGTCACTTGCACTTGCTGCGCCAGCTCTCATAATGAAACCCCTAAGCAATGTGAACACGATCGCAAAACCGCTAAAGCTAAATGCTGCAGTTGTTGTAAATGTAGAAAGGCAAGAAAACAAAAAGATGAGAAGGAGAAAAAAGAGTCAGTCGTCATCGACTGAACGTTTGAAGTCAATCTATTATGATGTAAAGCATCCGGCAGGATTTGCATCTATCAAGAAATTATCAAAAGCGAGTGGTCTTCCACAATCACAAGTGAAACGATGGTTAAAGGGTCAGGCTACCTATACACTCCACAAACAAGCGAAAAAGAAGTACCGCACCCTCCATTATATTGTTCATGACATCGATGAACAGTGACAAGCAGATTTGTGCGATGTTGCCTCCATTTCAAAACATAACTCGGGCAATAATTTTATTTTAACCGTCATTGATATTTTCTCGCGTTATGCGTGGGCTCAACCTTTAAAAACTAAAGAAGGGAAAGGAGTAGCAAAAGCATTCCAAACAATTTTTCGAGAAGGTCGCATTCCAAAAAGAATTCAGAGTGATCAAGGAAAAGAGTTTGAAAATCAGCATGTGACAAGATTATTTGAGAGGCATGACATTGAGTTGTTTAGTGTAAAGAGCGCTTATAAAGCTGCACTCGTTGAACGTTTTAATCGCACATTAAAAATCTCTTGTGGCGACATTTTACTGCCAACTTGACACAAAATTGGACAAAGGTTCTACAAGATACACTCCATGCCTACAATCACTCTATCCATCGTTCTATTGGACTCAGACCAGTAGATGTAAATGCTGACAATGTAGATAAAGTGCGCGAATCATTCCAACGTAAACGCACTCATGTGAAAAGTGATGTGAAAATTGGCGATAAAGTTCGTATCTCAAAAGTGAAAAGTGTTTTTGCTAAAGGGTACCTTCCGAATTGGACAGAGGAGGTATTTACAGTATCAAGGATTAATCAAAAAGACTCTCCGACCACCTACAAGTTGAAAGATTACGATAATGAAGAAATTGAGGGTAGCTTTTACCACGATGAGATTGAGGTAGTCACTGAAAGTGAAACATATTTGGTAGAGAAAATCATTCGATGTAAAAAACGGCAAGGTGAAGAATGGTGTCTTGTTAAATGGACTGGTTATCCTTCAAGTATGAACTCTTGGATGCGTCGTGCCGACATCTTTCATCTAAGTGATCGACAGTGATTCATGCAAAGTTGTAACTAACAATGTTTAGGGTTTGAGCTATGAATCCAACTGCCTCATTTTATTCACGACCCTCCTATGTAAGTGGCGGAGGACAAATTTACATCGGTGCTCGCCGCCAACGTGGAGGTAGCATACTTGGTGCACTGAAATCTGTTGTAGCACCTCTCATATCCAATGTCGGTAGATCTTTAAAACGAAATGTTTTAAGTAATGCCGTTGGCTTTGCTGGTGATGTTGCTAGTGATCTTTCCAGAGGTAGAAGTTTTAAGAGCAGTTTGTTGAATCGTGGGAAGGAACGCGGTTTAAAAACATTGAAGCAGACCATTGCTGGTGTTACTCAAGGAAAGAAATCACCTAAACGAATGAATAAAGGAAGGAGGAAACATCGCGGAGCTGGTAAGGTGCGATCTTCAGTCAAAAGGCATTCACGCAAACGTCGCAGAGGCTCTAATCATTCATCAGGCGCTAAACGACGACGCTGCTATAACTTCTAATCATGGAGTGTAAAACTTCCGGTTTTTGTTTGTTCGATCAACAAGCCATACAGACAGATATTCTTAGTTCAAGTATTGTAGATTATCATCCTCGAACAGCTGAGAATGCTGGCCCCATTGAATTTGTTATTCCTGGTGGTAGTGATGACTACATAGATTTGAGTTATGCGATGCTTGATTTGAGGTTTAGAATTCAGCAAGCAGATGGAACTGCTATTGACGATGCACATAAAGTTGGACTGAACAATTTACCATTGACTACATTACTTCGTGATGTTTCTCTAACGATTGGAGAGCAGCAGGTGGAAGGTGGTCAAAGCGATTATCCCTATAAATCATATTTCAATCATGTATCACAGTTTCATCCAGCAGCACAAAAAAGTCATATGGAAGCCATGGGATGGTACAGAGATGAAGCAGGAAAATTTGATGTTGAAACAAACAGTGGCTTTGTAAAGCGATCTGCTATGATTAAAGATAGTAGAGTATGTCAGCTATATGGTCCGCTGAATTTAGACTTCTTTAGACAGTCAAAGTTTTTACTGTGTAATACCAGCATGCGACTCAAGCTGACATTGAATAAGCCTGAATTTGCGCTGAATGCATTTGCTAAAGTTGACAATTTTAGAATTCATGTGGAAGATATTGCACTTTACATTCGTCGAGTAGTACCGAATCCAAGTGTCATTAGAGGGCATGCTGAAGGCCTTAACCGCCAAAATGCCATTTACCCCATTCAGCATACAAAGCTTCTCACCTTTACAATTCCGAAAGATCAAAAGAGTTTCATGAAAGATGGCCTCTTTCCATCGGAAGCACCGAAGCTCCTCATGGTGGCAATGGTTGAAAATGATGCATTTAATGGTAATATAAAGAAGAATCCTTTCAATTTTAAACACAATCAGTTAAGTGAAATTGCTTTACGTGTAAATGGTGTGAGTCATCCTGGTCCACCCTACAAACCAGATTTTGCTGCGGATCAATTTATGCGCAGTTATGTTGATTTTATGGATGTCTTTGGCTTTTACAATACGGATGACACCAACGGACTGACTATGAAAGAGTTTAAGAGTGGATATACTATGTATGCATTTGATTTGACTGCTGACAGCGATATTAGTGCACCCTATCGTCAAGCGAACGTGCCTCATAATATTCGTTTGGATTTGACGTTCAAAAGAACACTACCTGAGACGATCAATGTATTAATTTATGCAGTCTTCGATTCAAATATTGAAATTACAAAGTATCGTGACGTGATTCTTCAGTATAATCGTTAATGAGTTGGTTGACTGCTGACGATATTAAGACTAAAGTGCAGCGTAATGCAGACGAAGCGACGTTGAAAGCTTTCGATAATGTCTATTCACTCGATACCTTACCACCTACAGTAAATCACTATCCCATCTTTATTGTGCTAAACACTCATTCACAGAATTTAGGCGGTGAGCATTGGAAAGCGATCTTTATTGGAGAAGACCGACGTGGTGAACTATTTGACTCTCTTGCTCAACCTCCAAATATACCAACACAGCAGTGGTTGAGAAAACATACCCGTCAATATCAGCGAAATGAACGCATACTACAACATCCACTTTCATCAACGTGTGGTGCTTTTGTACTGTACTTCATCTTAAAACGTTTACATGTATCTCGAGTTGCATCTATTATTCAAAACTTTTCATGTAATCCATCCTCTAATGAAAAAATGATTTGTAAGTTCTATCATGATTTGAAATAAAAACATCATGTTGGAAAAATTGTTTTTTATTTTACAATCCGCTGGGTACGTACATACTCAATGAGATAGTCTAGGATCATATTTGCTTGTACATGAGATTTTAGTCCAGTAATGATCACTTTACTATTATGAAAGATTGCCACATGCACAGGTAACCAACAACTAATGAGAGCTGCAGGAAAAAGTTCGGGTTCATAACACAAACTGTAACTGCTGGTACGAATCTTCAAAAATGATAGACTGTCACTCAATTGAGTAGAGATCACCATATTGTCCACAGTCAGATTCGACATCACACACCTCTCCCTCTTCCATATCCGACGTAGTAGTCTTTGTAGCTCTAAGCGCATTGACTGCGCCGATGAATGAGAAAGGGCGCCGAGAATCTGTACAGTCCCATTTGGGAAGAGTTGAAGATTTCGTGAATTGTTCATCTTCACCACTAACATTTGAGGACGGCCCGGGTAATACTTGCTGTTTGGAAGCTGTTGGTGTAATGTTGTGAGATCGATTTTGGTGTAGAGTCTGAAGCGACGGAGAATGTTGACGATGATGTAGCGATGGCGCTTCATGATGAAAGAATGAGTAAATTGAGCGATGTACCTTCCTTTTATACTTTTCCCAACTACCTTGATGAAATGTGAAGTTAGTATGAAGTTGGGAATGATAGAGTTGAATTCGCCGATTGTTGACGCGCAGCCAGATGTGATTTCCAATACGTGAATGTCTTTTCATATAGAAGTATTTCAAGTCCTTCATGATATGATGTAGAGATTGAAAATGACGATAAGATAAAGCAAACTCTCTTCTCACATTTCCAGTTGAATCTTTGAAATAGACGTTTCGATCATGATCCGTTTCAATACGTTGTAGGGAATCTAATTTCCAACTCATGATGTGTGGTAGTCATGTCTGATTAAGATTTGCATAGTAGGGCGATGAACTCACGACGAATAAATGTCATGATGGAGCGATGTATATATCTTCTATACTTCTCCCAATTGTATTTGCGAAATGAGAAACAGTTTGCGGAATGAGAATGGTAGATTTGAATTTCATTTCTGTAATGTTGAAGCCAAACTTGATCACCCAAGGAGATGAATCTTAATGTTTCAAAATATTCCAAATCCCTCATGATATCATTGAGGTTGACAAATTGTCGCCATGTTAATGTAATTCCTCTTGATGTATGACCATGAGAATTTTGAAATGTACGTTTCCATCACGATCAACTCTGATATATTGTAGAGAGTCCAAAATCCAAGTCTTCATGATGTTATGCAAAGTTGCAGATTAGCAATATAAAAATGTCGTTTTATCATATTTTGCTTAGCAATGCGGCTACAAAGAGATTTACTAGTAATCGAGCTGCACTCTTTTCTACTCCCATTGATCATGTACAACAGCTAAATGGAAATTGGGAAGTGGGTGTCACTCAACTTGTTTATAGCAACTGTGTCTATACTTTTGATCATGAGGTGATGACTATTAATATGAGGCGTACAGCTGCTTACCAATGTGAAAAGGGGTGTCGAGTATACATTCCACAGTGGTCAAAGAAAGATCTCTTATCATGTAAAAAGTTTATATATGATTTCTTGAATAAAGCGTGTAAACATATTGTCCAATTTACTCCACACAATGATGATTATAATTATGTACATCATGTAGTTGAGAAAGATTGGATTGTTGGTTTAAGTCCAAGTTTAAGAAATGATTTAGGCTACCTCGCTAGCGCCTTAACAAGCTATGATAATTTTAACGTTAATTACCACATAAGTGGTCATAAACAGTTAATATATCGAGAGGAAGCTTATTATGTAGATCTTATTCCAAGAAATGAGAAGACGTTGGTGAAGAAGATTGTGATTAAGCCAAGAAAGACAAACATGACTCCTGAAACATTATTGAAGAAATTTAATTATCTCCTTCGAGTTGATGGTAAACAAGTGGCAACATTGACTTATATGAAATCATCTAATAATATTGCAATAAGCAAATTAAATGATGATGATCTAGTATTAGTTTGTTCAAAAGATTTTCATCAGTTCTTACGACATCGTTCTGCAGCTGTTCATGGAAAATCTGATATGCAACATTTACCATGTGAAAGGCCAAATCAATTTGATACAGAATGGGCCGTATCTTTATACAGAAAGTGTGTAGAGCCTTTTGGTGGTTTCTTACATGAAACAAGAGTGTTGATGCCTCGCATTATTACTTCGGTTAAATTGGTTGTAGATTATTTAAATGAAGTGATTAATGAGCAACATATTTCATTTTCTGAAAAAGAAGGTACTTTGTCTCTCACTATAAGTGGAAAAGGTATTGAACTAATTATGGATAAAACTCTAATGGACATTTTGGGTTTTGATCAAAATATCTTTAAAAGTGGTACTGTAACCAAAGCTAGCGCAGACATGTCGCTATCGCGTCGTATTAACTATTTTCAGATATATTCCAATATTGGTGAAGATGTACGTGTGGGAGATGTTGAAGCTCCATTGCTAGCAATGATACCATACCAGCCAAAAAGCTGCAGTATTTTATCTGAGCATACTTTCAAGAAAGTGCATTATACAAAGCTGAAATCAAACTACATCCCACAAATTGATATTGCCATTTATGATGATGCTGGTGCGTTGATTCCTTTTCATAAAGATGCTGTGACAAGTATTACACTCCATTTCCGAATGAAGAGTTAATGCAAAAGTATGCTATTATATTTTTCCAATGTGAATAATATGGAAAGTGAAAATAAGGACTCGTTTCTAATCTACTTGCCCAGTAATGCTTCTATGAATAAATTTCCCAAAAATAAACCATCAGACTATCGAGTAGAATTAAATCGGCCACTGCATTTAGAAGGTGAATGGGAGGTTGGCGTTTCTAGTATTTGCTATGATAGCAATATTCAGAATGTGAATGATTTGGAAGAAATGATATTGACTCCTCGCACCCATGATGGAATAACGATGAATAATGCATTCCACTTCCCATACAATTTAACATCAGATGGAAAATGGAACTATGAATGGATTCAGATAAAATCAGATTCTTATGAGCCATTTGGGAATGAGAAAATTATTAAGGCATTCAACAGTGGTAATACTTCCATCATGAAGAATAAAAATCAGAAAGCTTATGAGTTTACTATCTATCATTGGAGTGGGAGACAGTTCCTCCGCTTTCATTCTTTTACTAAAGGTCTTACGCTGAGGTTGGATAGTGAATTCTATCCGCATCTTGGTTTTGGCCATGGACTACATCTAACGTCAATTGCTACTGCAAATGTTAGAAAAGTTTATTCAAATCGAATCAACAAATTTCATTATAGATTTAAAATATTTGATGAAGATGTTGTAGAATGCGAAGAACGCATCATTTTGAAAAAGCGTGGTGTTCAACCTTTATCACTTATTGAGTTAGTAAAACGATGGAATGAGACTGTGGGTAAGAAGTATGGAGAAAAAATTATGGCGGACAAAAATAAGTTGGTTATTCAGAAATATAATGACAAACTTACAGTTTATTTCTCTCCAACCTTGCGTCATTTTGTAAGACATTATACACCTATTATTGGAAGCGGTGTGGTGTATGCTTCTCATGAATATCACACTAAAGCTGATTCAGTTAATGATGAATGGTGGGTGGACATCTATGGCGATCGCATCAAGAAAATTTACCAGTCTTATGAAGAATCTAAAGTTGCTATCAATATAATGCCGCGTCTATATCATACAGTTGAAAGCTTCATTCATGTAGTAAATCCTTATATACAACAGAAGTTGAAGCATGTGATGAAAAGTAAATATGATGTAAAGACACACCACATTTCGTTTTCAATTGAAAATCAACGCGTTGTTCTGAAACTGGGTGATGACATTCAATGTCAATTGAGTAAAAATTTGAAAAAACTCTTTGGTTTTCAATGCTACAAACAGTGTTTGCTGCTGCGCATACGATTGGTATAGAAACACCAATGACACTTGATAAACATGAACAGCACCTTTACATTCAAAGTGATTTGATTCTACCTATTTCTGTTGGTGAGAAAAAAGAATACATTTTACGTGATTTCATTCATGATAAAGACGCTTCATATGGAATAGTCGAGAAGATGTTTGAATCTATTTTCTATCATCCCGTCGTCAAACAAACTATACCCTCTATTGCTATCAAAATTACCAATGGTTTACAAGAGTGCATCCATGTGAAAGATACTAAATCCCTCATAACGTTAGTGTTTTGAAAACAAAGTGAAGTCATTGTGATATGTTTATTGAAATATGTACATGAATGTGAAGCAATAGACTTTATACAACATCCACTGAAAATATATACATGAGCGCACTTCAATAAACATTGTTATATACAAAAAGTCTTTTTACTTCGTGAAGGGTGGAAATATACAGGGATAGGAAAAATGTCTTTCAGTGGAAAAGTCATCACATGGGGAATGTACAGATGTGGACACATATTCACAAGGAAAAAACAATCTCATGCGATACATAAAACAACAATGTTTATCTACAGAAATCAACATCAAAATACTAAGTTAAGGATGATTATGCTAAGACGTCTCCTGAATGTGGTAGTGTGAGTTTAATTCTTTTGGGTGGTGGTATGTTTGTGTCAGGATGTCCATGTGGAAGAGATATGTTGTGTTCTAACCAGCACCTCTTATCCTCCCATGCTGAAAGCGCCCGTTTCCTAAAAGTATGAGTTTTGATCTCATGCGACTTAGATTTTAAGATTGTCATATTGACAAACGTTATATTTTTATTTCTATAGGCTTTCCTGAAATTCTTATGTTTCATATTTTGCACAATGGATTTTGATATGCCTTTAGCGCGCTTAATGCTATCATCACTATCCTTTAATTTCATAGAATACATTTTTGGACGGAGGAGAATCATTTCATCTATTTCCTTCCCTGCTGTCTCATCCTTAAAGCAGCCAAGTTTTGCCTTATTTTTGATGGAGTAGAGTGGATGATCAGCAGGATAATTTGATGTATCAAAATATCTTTCTAAAGATTTTCCTACTTCATTGAAATTTAAATCTTTTTGAGTGGTAATACCTAAGAAGAAACTATCTGTATCACCACCCAACAAACGAACCTCTTTTACGAGAGGACATGGTTTTAGTATTTTATAAAAGAGTTGGTACATTTCAAGCTTAGAATAATCTAGTACAGCTTGACCAATATAGATGGGTTTGCACAACTCAACTTCAGATTTTATCATTTTAACACCTATAAGGTCCTCATCGATAATGTCTCTATCGATGAATAGAGGTGATGAGGTCAATTTGTGATACTTTTGATCATCATTAACTAGTTTGTAGTTTACGCGCTTTCTAACATCCTCCATCGTCTTACCAAATAGACTGTTGTTCTTATATTTATAAAAATCTTTTTCAAAGTTATTTTGGGCTAGTGCACGTTTCTGGCTGTTGCTATCAATATATGGCTTGAGGAAGGCTTTCTGTCTAAATTTAATAATGCGGTGAACTCTTTTTAAAATCATACCCATTTCTAAATAAAATTTTAAGATGCTAAAGTGGACTAGATAGTTTTCTTTATCATACTGGGTGAGTAAAAGTTTGCGACAAGGCTTATAGTCGGGTTGTCCACATGATTCTAAATCTTTATGAAATTGTTTCATAAAGTCGGAAAACATATCTTTACTCACTTCACCTGATTCGGGTGCGAGTGGAAAATCTACGGTTTTATGTTTAATATTATTTGGATAGATTAGATCTATCTCAAAATAATATCCCCAATCACCTTCATCTGGAATTGCTAGTATGTTAGAAGGGTTGGAGAAATGTTGAATATCACTATCATCTAACCAGCTAAACTCAGAGTGAGGTAGCGGTTTGGATAATGAACTACCATACAAATTATTTTGGTCATAATACTTCAGATGAGTCTGGTCATTGCCTACTGTTTCAGATTTTAACCTATGTTTATTTACAAATGTGAGACCACCGCGAATTCCTCGCTCAAATAAATTATACATCTCTGGATCTTGTAAGAGATGAATGGTCTCACCAGTCATTTTAAAAGCAGACTTAAATGACATGGCTGGCAGACTGACAAAGTGGACGGGATCTAACTTATCTTCTTCTAATGCCACTCGTCGAAACTCCTGAAATACATCAGCCAGCAAAAATACATCTAACTTAAGGTAGGCAATCATATATTCACCAAATGTATGGCAGTCAAATTTTATCCATGCATCTTGTGCATGATCATAATCTTCGGTCTTACATTCTGCGCCGGTCAAATCATTTTTAAATTTATCTATGGGCGGAAGAGAAGTCTCGCCGAGTTTACTAATCGCATCAAAATATGCATATGGAAAGACTCCTTTCCGTGTGATGACTTCATCGGTTAGAGTTGGGTATTGTTTCTTAAGATTTTGTGTTAGTGGAAGAGACTTTAGATTTTGCACGAGAGAGGCCAGTGATGCAGTCATAAATTGGTAGGAATCTAAAAATTTTATATCAAAATAGACCGTCTTATTTTCTTTAGTTTTATCGACAGGCACTTTTGCTGTCATGGCCATAAACTTCTCTCTCGTTTGTGCTATTACATCAAGCTTCCACTCTTTCATTTGACCTAAACCTCCTTTTATTATCATATGGCTGTCGTAGCCCTTGAAATTATGGAAAATGACGGGTAATGTACGCCGTTTCATCCTAAGTGAAAAATTGCATTTTGAACAGAGTGCGTTTCTAAATTTACCATTGATGTGATCATGGTCGCGCACTTTCTTAATCTTATCATCGTCAAATGTTTTCCTACATTTGGAGCAAACGTTGCAACTATCAAATTTTGCTTGATCATCTGCTGTCATATGCAATGATCTGCGATAGAGTTCACCATCATGTTTTTGTTGAAATTTTACAGCCTGTTCGAGGAATTGTAGGAATTGGTAAATACAATCCTCACCTTGCCAGACGCGCATTTTATTTTGCCTACTCCTAAAGTGATCATGCCATACTTCATAGCAGGAAATGGCTGCTGGTCGATGGATGTTATCATCGATATAACATTCGATGTCAGCATAGATGACACGAAGAGGACTTAGTTCATCACCATTCTCTCTATATGAAAACTCCTTATCTTTGGGCATGCGCTCCATTTGCAGTTTACCTCGCTTACACCATTCGTAATGAGTTTCAAATTTAGTTTTCCTCCTAAAGTGGCGAATACATCTGTCGCAGTAATATAACTCTCTACTAGAGTTTTCTAAGTGGTGGTATAAGCGAGAGATTTTGGGAATACCGCAGTAGTGCCATTCCTCACTATCATCCTGTTTTACTAATAACAGGTTTACTGTACGTTCATAAGAACTCGAACGCGAGTTGTAGCGCACACCCTTCAATCCCTTTTCCCAAACATGGAGAACTATTTTGATGTTGTTCAATTTTTCAAATTTTTCTATATCTTTAATTTTCATATCGTCACTATTACAGTCATCGAAGTTTAATTCATTCTCCCACTGTTGATACTTACTCTTGCGGTATCGACTATTCTGCACATCATTATAGTGGAGAATGGAGAGGACGGCATACTTAAAACATTGCGATTCGCAATCTACAGAAATGACTGCTGCTTTATTTCTTAAATTTTTCGGAAGTTTAAAGGAGCCTCGACCACTATGATTTCCTAATAAACTGATTTTAATCATGGCGGTCTCAATACCATCAAAAACGAGTCCACTATCACGCTCGTTAAATTTATCTATATTTAATTTTAACCCTTGGATATGAAAATTTATCCAAGACTCACAGTCTACAACTTCGGTTGCAGGAGAGGAGGGTATGTGAAACTCCAACCTCTCTATTATTTGTCCAGTATGGTGGTCGATTTTTACATATTTTATTTTAAGATAGATGAGCGCCTTCATTCTAAAATTGTCTAAATTGTTGAAGAGCGCTTCTATCAATGATGAATTTTGATGAAACCATTCCTCAAAGTTAGCAATGGTTTCTGAGGAGTCCATCTGGTAGTTCCTCACTAAATTATTTATGGACACCTCAGTGAGTCGGATAGAGGAGGTACCGTTGGTGTAGGTATCGTTCGTGTGTGTATGTTGAAGTCTGTGCGAAGATAGTTCAAAACGTGTCTCGAAAGACTGAATGCATAAATCGCAAGAAAAGGAGACATCGTTAACAGAATCATCCCTACCTTCGGAGATTGATGCCGGCTTAGGTCTACAAACACCTCGCTTGATGTGTCGGATGAGATCACGCTTCCTCGTGAAGATGTGTCCACAGTCAGCACATTGCCGATCGTCGCATTCCCGTGACAATGTTGATATGGAACTGGTATCACCTGAAAGAGAAATCATTCTTTCATCTCTGTTCAAGTCTCAGTGTATTGTTACAACCTACCTTGACTCAACAACTCTAAACTTTCCTCGAGAAGGGAGGGTGTTGGTGATGAAGTTGATGCCTGAAATTGAGGAAGATGCTATTAGCCACACGTTTGAGGGAGATGAGAGAGGAAATTTTCAACTTACCATTTGAACGAAATTATGTTTAAGCTTGATACTTCAACAAGATAGAGACTTCACTCAAATTTGGAATTCACTAAAGAGCAGTTCACTTGTACGCCTCAAATACAGAATTCGTCAGAGAACAGTTCACTTATGCGTCTCAAAGACAGAGTGAAATGATACGGATGTCACTTTGCTTATATACTTTCATTCTCTTCATTCATTGGATGTTCATTCTGATTGGCTGCTTGTGTATACTTAAGAATTAGAAAACATTTCAAAGTCATTATTCACAGTCAACATGACAAGCCCTCCAACAACATCAAACACAAAATTCTCTTCTCCATGCTCAACACCAAAGGCGCTCGTTACACCAAATGCACCAAGAAAGGCGAAGGTGGAGAAGGTGTACCGACTGGACAATATACGAAAGTTATCATTACCAGCGGACGAGGAAGAGGAGAGTGTATGTGAGAAGGAGTGTCCCGACTTAACAGGCGTGAGGTGGAAGTATCTCCAGTACGATACTGACGATGTGATGGAGATCACCAGCACGAAATTCCTCCACCAATTATGGGAGTGGTACACCCCTAACTCACAGCCACGAACTATGGCAGAGTGGGAGTATATTGATAAAGTGAGGCTCGCAGTGGAAGAACGATTAAAGCAACTGAACTGTTTTTGTTATCTATGTGAAGCCAGACTCTGGGACGATATTGACGATGAAGACCTTTTGAAATACATGCCATAATAAATGTTTACTTCATATTATCTTTGCTTTCATACTGACGTACTTGAATGGGGCTTCAGTGGATGATTTAACCATGTATACATTTTCATTTGGAAATAGTAGCACGCTTAGTCTAACTTGTAAATCTTAAAACATTTCATATGGACGATGATGATAGATGAAATAGTGTCAAATAAAATTAAGATAGCTTACACTTCTGATACAGGGATAGTAATCGACTGCGATCCATGTGTAAAGAGCTTGTTAGACTACGGATGGGGTTAAGTGGATGATTTAACCATGTATGCATTTTCATTTGGAAATAGTAGCACGCTTAGTCTAACTTGTAAATCTTAAAACATTTCATATGGACGATGATGATAGATGAAATAGTGTCAAATAAATTTAAGATAGCTTACACTTCTGATACAGGAATAGCAATCGACTGCGATCCATGTGTAAAGAGCTTGTTAGACTACGGATGGGGTTAAGTGGATGATTTAACCATGTATACATTTTCATTTGGAAATAGTAGCACGCTTAGTCTAACTTGTAAATCTTAAAACATTTCATATGGACGATGATGATATATGAAATAGTGTCAAATAAAATTAAGATAGCTTACACTTCTGATACAGGGATAGCAATCGACTGCGATCCATGTGTAAAGAGCTTGTTAGACTACGGATGGGGTTAAGTGGATGATTTAACCATGTATACATTTTCATTTGGAAATAGTAGCACGCTTAGTCTAACTTGTAAATCTTAAAACATTTCATATGGACGATGATGATATATGAAATAGTGTCAAATAAAATTAAGATAGCTTACACTTCTGATACAGGGATAGCAATCGACTGCGATCCATGTGTAAAGAGCTTGTTAGACTACGGAAGAGAGAAGTGTGTTATGTTGCGTGTGGCGCGTGAGTGTCCTCCCATTTCATTCCATTCATTATTTTTCTTCCCCTCTGCATTCCATATCCGAGGATATGTGGCGGGCTTGGGACCGCTTTAGCTGCATTAGAAGGTTGGCCCTTAAAAGAGCCCATGGGTCGTTCTCCGTCCACCGACACTCCTCTCACTTCTGCAAAAACTCTGAAAGAAAAAGAATAGGAGATTAGATGAGCTACAAAAATGATCATGTTGAGGAAGCTTACTGGGAACTTTCTTCCGAACTTTTCGGACGACGAAGTCTTCAAGCTGACCGGTAACGTCCATACTCATGTGGAGACATCGGACTCCGTCGCCCTCATAACACTGCTGGGTCACGTTGGGGTCATCCGTGATGGTTGGGGCGTCGCATACATTATTCTCAAAGAGGGGAAGATGGACTTCATACACTCTCCTTTTTCGACACTTCAAACGCTCATGCAGTCGCTCCACTTCACCCGTCAACCTCTTATTAATAACCTTCACCTCCTCCGTCTCCTTCACCACGCTTCGCATCCGCTCTATCTCTTCATCCTTCCTCGACACACTCGCCTGCAAACTCTCCACCAAACCTGCCTTCCTCATCAACTCGCTCCTTTCCGCCATCCATTCCTTCTCCTTCTTTCTCAAGCTCTCCAACTCTTTCCCTCGTTGCCCTATACCCCTCAACCTTCACCTTCAGCTCTTCATTCTCCTTCAAAACTTTTCTATTATTACTTTCCAAAGCCATCACACGATCCTTCATTCTCACAAATACCTCCGTGTCATACGCCTCTTGCTGCCGTGGCGATGACGCTGCCATCGGCTTAGCCACTTCCTCCCCCTCCCACTCTTCCTTCAAATCCGCTATGTCCCCAAACAAATCTTCCATCACCGCATCCAAATCAACATCATCCTTCTTCTTCATATTCGCTCTCAACTCAACTTCCTCATTCGAACTCCCATCACTCGAAATCACATCACTCGCATTCCTCACCACTTTCTCCCCAATCACGTCCTGAATCGTTGCCACCGCCTTTCTCACCTCTTCCCTTTCCAACAACTCTCCCTCAAACCATGCCTTGAACCCCTTCTCTCCGATGTTCCCACTCTCACACTGCAAATGCGCCTTCATAAATTCCTTCTCATTCCCCATCACACATTTCCGACAAGACACACACAACCTCAACATCACTTTCCTCTCATGGCCCATCGTCCCCTCTTTTTCTTTTAAATGTTTCTTCAGTTCGCTACCTCTGGCAATCTTGCCACAACTACACTTGCCCACCAACATCTTGGCATTACTCGATTTTGTCATGATAATTCTGTAAAGATAGAGTAAAATTTGATAGCAAGTGTTTATAGGATACTACTTGCTGATATGCATTGAAAGACTAAGTCACCAAACATTTGATAGCAAGTCAGCAACCGTTTGGGTGTTAAGCTCTTGAATCCGTTACAGGCATTACTCAGAGGGGATCTTATCCCAGCTCCAAGGCCTCGACCCACAAATCCAACCTCGATCGGACAGAGCGTGCGTCATATCACTGTGTTGGTATCCGGGCCCAGTTTTGACATGAAAACCGGTGGAGTTATTTACAAGAGGAAACGACCCAAGTCACAGAGACTCATAAACGACTGCTTTTTATTCAAAAACTTTAATTATTATCATTAAATATGAATTTAAATTTTTCAGTATTTTAGTACTACTCATAAAACGTTTATAAGTAGTCTGTCACCTTCAGCATAGCAAACGCTGTCGAATGTTTTTTGAATCAAGTCTAAAGGACTTGTAGAAGCAAAGTTATTGCCGTTTGAAGATTTCGGCCTACTATCATCAAATGGTCAGTCATGCTATACTGACTAACCTATAAGTCTGACACCTTAGCTGATATCAGCAATGTAAAGTCAGAAGTCCGATATCGGACCTCAAGAGAAACGACTTACCTGTAGTCAGTTTCTCAACTTAGTGAAATTCCTCTCCCGATCCCGTTCTTATATACCCTGTGAATATGCAATCGATAAGAGGGGGGGGGGACGTCAGTGAAATTTCAGAATTTGATGAAAAATGTTTTGGTGACGGTCCCAGGTCGAAATTCCACACTTTGGAAAATTTTCAAATTTTTACCCATACAAAGTCACTCTGACACTTAGGATTTTTTCAGGTGAGCGAGCTCCGACCTAAAATCTTGTAACCGCTCTAACTTTTGAACGAAGACAGATAGGAACAAGCCGATTCTTTCACTGAATTTGTCTCACTCTTAGCTTTCAAACGAGCTATCGCACGACAAAATCCGTCCACTGGAAGCCAAAATCGAAGCAAGCTGTCCAGAGGGGGGGGGACGTCAGTGAAATTTCAAAATTTGATGAAAAATGTTTTGGTGACGGTCCCAGGTCGAAATTCCACACTTTGGAAAATTTTCAAAATTTTACCCATACAAAGTCACTCTGACACTTAGGATTTTTTCAGGTAAGCGAGCTCCGACCTAAAATCTTGTAACCGCTCTAACTTTTGAACGAAGACAGATAGGAACAAGCCGATTCTTTCACTGAATTTGTCTCACTCTTAGCTTTCAAACGAGCTATCGCACGACAAAATCCGTCCACTGGAAGCCAAAATCGAAGCAAGCTGTCCAGAGGGGGGGGGACGTCAGTGAAATTTCAGAATTTGATGAAAAATGTTTTGGTGACGGTCCCAGGTCGAAATTCCACACTTTGGAAAATTTTCAAATTTTTACCCATACAAAGCCACTCTGACACTTAGGATTTTTTCAGGTGAGCGAGCTCCGACCGAAAATCTTGTAACCGCTCTAACTTTTGAACGAAGACAGATAGGAACAAGCCGATTCTTTCACTGAATTTGTCTCACTCTTAGCTTTCAAACGAGCTATCGCACGACAAAATCCGTCCACTGGAAGGCAAAATCGAATCAAGCTGTCCAGAGGGGGGGGGACGTCAGTGAAATTTCAAAATTTGATGAAAAATGTTTTGGTGACGGTCCCAGGTCGAAATTCCACACTTTGGAAAATTTTCAAAATTTTACCCATACAAAGTCACTCCGACACTTAGGATTTTTTCAGGTGAGCGAGCTCCGACCTAAAATCTTGTAACCGCTCTAACTTTTGAACGAAGACAGATAGGAACAAGCCGATTCTTTCACTGAATTTGTCTCACTCTTAGCTTTCAAACGAGCTATCGCACGACAAAATCCGTCCACTGGAAGCCAAAATCGAAGCAAGCTGTCCAGAGGGGGGGGGACGTCAGTGAAATTTCAGAATTTGATGAAAAATGTTTTGGTGACGGTCCCAGGTCGAAATTCCACACTTTGGAAAATTTTCAAATTTTTACCCATACAAAGCCACTCTGACACTTAGGATTTTTTCAGGTGAGCGAGCTCCGACCGAAAATCTTGTAACCGCTCTAACTTTTGAACGAAGACAGATAGGAACAAGCCGATTCTTTCACTGAATTTGTCTCACTCTTAGCTTTCAAACGAGCTATCGCACGACAAAATCCGTCCACTGGAAGCCAAAATCGAAGCAAGCTGTCCAGAGGGGGGGGGACGTCAGTGAAATTTCAAAATTTGATGAAAAATGTTTTGGTGACGGTCGCAGGTCGAAATTCCACACTTTGGAAAATTTTCAAAATTTTACCCATACAAAGTCACTCTGACACTTAGGATTTTTTCAGGTAAGCGAGCTCCGACCTAAAATCTTGTAACCGCTCTAACTTTTGAACGAAGACAGATAGGAACAAGCCGATTCTTTCACTGAATTTGTCTCACTCTTAGCTTTCAAACGAGCTATCGCACGACAAAATCCGTCCACTGGAAGCCAAAATCGAAGCAAGCTGTCCAGAGGGGGGGGGGACGTCAGTGAAATTTCAAAATTTGATGAAAAATGTTTTGGTGACGGTCGCAGGTCGAAATTCCACACTTTGGAAAATTTTCAAAATTTTACCCATACAAAGTCACTCTGACACTTAGGATTTTTTCAGGTAAGCGAGCTCTGACCTAAAATCTTGTAACCGCTCTAACTTTTGAACGAAGACAGATAGGAACAAGCCGATTCTTTCACTGAATTTGTCTCACTCTTAGCTTTCAAACGAGCTATCGCACGACAAAATCCGTCCACTGGAAGCCAAAATCGAATCAAGCTGTCCAGAGGGGGGGGACGTCAGCGAAAATTTTTCTCTCCGATTGACTTGAAACTCACCATACCGATGCAGAATTTCACCCTGAATCCGAATCTGGCCTCCGTTTTCTCATCCGATGCTTCGTTTGGGCGCTACACACCAAAACGTCCCAAATTCTAACTCTGTTAAAATTTTGAAGAAAAATTTTTTTCTCGTCGATTGCCTTGAAACTCACCCTACCGATGCAGAATTTTACGCTGAATCCGAATCTGGCAGCCATTTCACCATCCACGACAACCTAGACGGTCGCCCACGTCAACCTAGACGGTCGCCCACGTCAACCTGGACGGTCGCCCACGTCAACCAGGCGGTCGGACCAACTCACCCGAGTCTCACACTCTGTAGTTTTCGAGGGGGGGGGGAGTCAGCGAACATGTTGTGAACGTAAACCCACCTAGACGGCACACCACGACAGACCACAACCTCTGTCGTTCCAGAGGGGGGGGGACTCAGACACGAAGCACCACGGCGGCCGACCACGACACTCTACCGTTCCAGAGGGGGGGGGGGCGCCGGTCGAGTGTTTGTCACTTGCTTACTACTGCCATTGGAGAAAATTCTGACATGAAAGATCTCTGGACGGTGACCAAAATGATTTTGATTTTGTCACACGGAAATAGTTCTGTCGAATCCAGTTTTTCGGTGAACAAAAATTTCTTAGTCGTAAATTTGCACAATCAATCTCTTATAGCTCAGCGCATGGCGTTTGATCACTTGAACGCTTGCGGTGGTCCATTAAACGTTGTAATTACACCTGAATTGAAAAAGTCCGTAGGTCTGGCTAGGCAGCGGTATCGGAATGCACTTGAAATGAAAAAAACGACTTCACATGAGTCACATGAAAAAGACAAACGAAAGAGGCGCGCTGAAGAGTAAATAGAGGAGTTGAGATGCAAGAAGATGACTGTTATGGCAAATGCGAAGGCAGTAGAGAATGCAATAAACAAGAAAATGGTGGAGACACTAAAAATAATCAAAATCTAGAGTGATATTTTAGTGAACTCTACAATAGATGTTAGCATGATCACTATCGTTTTCCATTAATCTTCATGTACAATTTATATATATATATATATATATATATCGTCTTTTTGTAGATTTTAATATTTCACGTTGAATGAGGAGTAAAAATAATGCAAGAAGTTCATCATATGTTATGAAAGCGTCAAATATACTTTGATTAATGCAAATGAAAGACTTATATCCGGATTTTTCATCTTATGCGCTAAAGAACATGATAGAGTAGATGGTATTCAGTCAACATGAACAAAAATTAGCGAAATATATACTTTTGAAAAGCCTGGAAAATCCTTAAAAAACCTGGAAAAACCTGGAATTTGATGGTCCAAAAGCCGCGGGCACCCTGTGTGTACATGCTAGTGTAATTAATTTAAATGACATAATAGAAATAATTTATGAAACTGCTCCCCTTAATTGTACAATTTGGAGGAACTCAACTGCATTATTGAAGATATTCACAGTGGTCATCGCTTTGTCAAATACAAACGAATAGAGTGAAAGCTCTTACTATGTATCCACATCCTCACCTTCAAATGGAATGATTTCTGTTTTCAGGATAACAAAATGAATGTATATCGCAGGGAAGCCACAACAGAGCGATGTAATCATTTGGGCATTTCTGTCGCTTGGCAATAAGCGCAAGAAAGGATTAATCGCGAGCTGAAGGCCTACCAAACATATGCAGGTCTTAGAATAGTGCAGAACGTGATAGAAGACATTCACACTCTCATCGGAAATCAAAGCGAAGAAAAAAGAGTGGCTTACCAAAGAGGCCCCATAAAAGTGTTATCCATGCTGGACGATGTAGTGGTTGATGAAGCTGAGTGGTCGGCAATGACTGAAGCCGAGCAGAGTGACCTTTTGGTGTTCAAGCGATCAAGTATAGGTATTTAGACGCAAGTCTTTCTACAAGTTTGTGGCAGTTTTTTTCGACAAGTATAAGTACCAGTTCTGTTACTACTACGACAAAAATATCATTGATTGTGCTTTTCTGCGGCAGTACAGCTATTTCATCTAACGAATGTTCCGTGACAAAAACATCTTTGTAACGGTAGATACTGATCTCAAACACCATTTGTTATTGTCGGTTTTTTATCAGTGATGATTCCTCTTCCCAAGCTGCGGTAATAAAATCAATGACACAGTTATTGAGTCAATACAAAAATATTCTATGCCTTTACTTCATATTCAACATTTAGTATCAATAAAGTAATGTTAATTTATACGAAGTCTAACACAGCATCAAAAATTTAGAACGAGGTGATCGATTCAATGAGTATAGAGAAGATTGTTAGTTACTCTCGTTGGCTTCTGAGGTAATATAGCTTATTGAAATATGTTTGAAATGCATTTTTCCCGACAATAATGAGGCGGTTTGTAAATGCAGATGAGTGTCTGTTTCAACATATGGGGCATAGAAGCTTCCATAGAAATTAGAGCAATCTGAAAAGACTTGCCATTAGTGGTTGATTTTTTTCTCCTACATTGTCACCTAAATATGGTGTACTAAAACTGCCTACCAGAAAATGATGGTGGATTTACATGAATTTGATTTTTATGCCCTTCACGTCGAATTATTTAAATCAATTTAGCATGGATCTTGCAAGGTTGATGACGATTATCATTGCGGCACTGTATCTCAGTATCCATGAGGACTGACAACACATCACAGTATGTAAGTATTTCGTAATGAAGTTAGGAAGATGTGCTAAGAATCTGGCTTCCACATGATTAAGTATGTACCTGGTCTGTCTCAGAATCAACTGAGAAAACATTTTCCTTTTTGCCTACGACGAATCACATGACGCTGACCCTTACTAATTCTGAGACATTGATATTGTGATTGCACAATGATGAATTTTCGACCGTTCCGCAATCGCTGGCAGCATCTGTTTCAGGGATCACAGGTGGTTACAGTAGCGTTCATCGGGTGAAGCAGTATGGAACCCGAAACAAGCGGTGAAGCCCGATGCGTCCCCTATACAGGTTCCGCCAGACTTAAGTGAGTAGGCGTCCATAGACTTTTCACGACAATTGAACATGGTAAATGTATAATCCTTAAGCTCAATGCCGATCGGCGGCATTGAAAATATAGAACTCTGATCTCACCAAATTCGAATACATTCTGAAAAATTTTGCCCAAGGACTATTTGTTGTGTCCCGTTTACAAAATCGACAGCCACGCTTAACACGACTTGGTTGTTGAATTGTGTAAGTATTCCTAATTCCCGGCAGCTTCAATCAAACAGAAATGAGGATTTTAAGATTCATTCGCATCTGTGTAGCTAATATTCTTTACATCACTTCTGCCCAGAGAAATGACTCAAGTCAGACATTCCCTACCCATGATAATTAAGCTGAAGAATGCATGTGCATATAAATTTCATTCAATGATTTTCATGACAATCACATTTAATGTGACAGATATGAAAAATTTGATATGAAAAATCGGGACTTCTACTTTTTCCCACCCACATTTTTCAAGTTTTCCAAAATCATCAAATTTCGCCAAAGTTAGTTACATTGGGTTTAGAATAGACTTGATCTGTCAACGAGTGACACTACAACACGACTGAGAAATCTTACTTGAACACTGGGATGAAGGATTGGTCCCTTGGATACTCAATTGAAATACAAGGTACAGCTGTGATCATGAACTTCGTGTGATTGTTGTCTACAGACAAATGACGAGCAGCTGTCTAATTCTGAGGCTGTAAATGTTATACAAGTCAGATAAGAGGAGTATTACACACTCAAAGCTATGCGAAGTTAGTGAGACTGCCCGTAGGAGCAAGAGAAGATCGTTGACGATGCAGCACTTTCGGGTGTCAACAATAGAAATGTGGGGGGGGGAAGAATGGCAGCATCGAAAAATCTGCTAATCAGGTGCATTCCGTCGGTTCAGTCTGCAGATATTCCGTGACGAAGATTGTTTAAGAAATTTGAAGTGAGACTAAAGCGGGGGTACTGTGTTAAGTAGAAATATATAAGCCTCACAGCAACTAAGGATGGAAAAAATAGGAGTATAAACTTGGTAGTGCAATATGGGTCAAAAGGAGGACAATGGAGACATTTTTCGACTAATTTTTGTTTGCTTTTGACTATTTTCTTGATTTTTTCAGTTTCCTTTTTGTGAACAAAACACTCGAAGTTCAGAAGGCACTTCTTTCAACTGTCAGCCTTAACACCAGCACAACTTCTGGTGCAGAGCAAAGCAAGTCCGCTCGAACCAGATCCGATTATTCACCAGGCCTCAATAATCGAAATGTTCGCCAGTTTGCGAATAAAAGGGATTGTGCCAACCATTCTTTATCGATTAACTAACGCTATTTTTGAACATAACCTGTTTTGTCACCAAGCATCACTCTCTCAGAGTAATGCCTTTCAAAACTAGACTATCTGAGTAATTGGTTTTGCAATTGGAGTCAATGTCCTTTCTGTACGTACGAGAGCATGCAACTGTTGATGGGATATCGATTCCATGCGAACACATATAATGCATTACCAACAAGGCAAGAATGAACGTCATCTTGACGTTCAATGATTCATCTGGACGGAATGACAGTTGTGAATCTCCGTGATTACTCGATGACTACACATTCGTTTATGTATTTCATTCTTTCATGTTTTAGGGATTTCCACGATGATAATCCTGTAAAAGAAGAAGTAAATAACAGAAAGATTAACGAAGATCGGTACTTCGAAAGCATTAAAGAGGAGCAGCAGATAATCGATTTAGGTGAGTCATCGCTCACCTTCCGTTTATCAGAAATATCCTATTTGTTTTCTAGAGGAATATGCGGCCTCAGAACTACCAGGAATATCTTCTGATGAACTTGAAGCCAGTCGTCATTGAGGTCATTGGGCATGAGCTCATCAATCATGAATGCAATGGAATAGTGAGCGAAAGATGTTTAATCCATTTGAACTTGATGTAACAATGTTGTTTGCCTTGTTCCAAACTATATACAGACTTGACATCTGAAGTTTGATGTGAGTCAGTGGCGACTCATGCATGTAGTTCACAACTGATTCTTACACAATTGCACCACCGTATTTCCTCTAATAAGCCCTGTGGTGTTTATTCACAATCGCCTGCTTTCAAGTGCGTTATTGATTAGAGGGCGGCGTTTGTTATAGTGAAGGCGTACTTATGGGGTTTTTTTCAACAATAATTGCAGGCCTGTGACTACGGAAAATATGTGGAAGCTATCCAGCATTCTTCGTACTGTATTGCCAATTTTTTTCTTTACCGACAAGGCCTGGTGGATTTGACGGTGATTGAACACGATGTCGGACTAATGTCATGGAATAAACAGTGCAGTACTTGTATCTGCTGTTTTTTCCATTGTCATGTGACCATATTTATTTCATTATATTTTGTGACTTCTAACAGTCACATCATTAAGCATTCCAGTGATGTTTGATAGCTTTATCCTTGCTGTTTAGCTCAATCCGCAGTAGACCCAGTCAATGCTCTCTGATTTTCTTGATATCAATGTTGCGGCGTTTGTTAAAAAGTTGACATCCTGGCTGCAGCGCTTACTAGAGGGCGGCGTTTCTAACAGCAAATGCGGTATTTGAATTTTGATAATTATTCAAGACTTTTCCTTTCTTTCGCCCACTTAGATAATTCTTATGGGGAAGCATCAATTCATCTCTTCTTCGTTTCGGAAGAAATTTGTTTCCTCGGCTGGTTTATAAATAAAAAACCGCATTCATATTGGTGTTTAAGAAACATTTGTAGCTTTAATAGAACGACATGCTTCGCAAGTTCTCCGTCAGGTTATACACGAGACTGACAAACTAAGTGTGAAATACAGAAGATGGCAGGCAGTCCACATAGATATCGATGACGCAACATTCAAGCTAAATTATATAAAATAGATGAAAGATACTATTTACAAAAAAAAGTTAGTAGATACGTTTTCATTAATTACAGCACAAAGAAACGAAGTGTCACCACGGAAGAAGTAAGCACGGAACATGTTCATTATGCACACAGAGATCTGGAGTATCACGTGTAATGCACAATGCTTCTAAAATTCGCAGTACGCGTTCATTGTCAGATTTAAATGCAATTTTGAAGCGTGATCGTACCTAAGAAGCGGATATGTCACAAACTTGTAGATGGCGGGTCACGGCACTGTTGGATATTCTAGTGGAACGTGGAGGACACTTAGTAACTGAGGACAAACAGTTTGGAACATATTACCGAATGCGCTGTAATGAATGAAGACGTATCTACTAACTTTTCTTTGTAAGTAGTTCGTTATAATCTTTCACTTCGTTTTTATGTAATTCTTATGTTGAATGTTGCGTCATCGATATCTATGTGAACTGCCATCTTCTGTATTGCACACTTAGCTTGTCAGTCCTTTGTCTAACCTGACTGAGAGCGGGCGAAACATGTCGTTCCATTAAAGTTACAAAACGTTTGTTGAACATCAATATGAAAGCGGCTTTGTTTTTTATTTATAAAGTCTTCTTCTCTTTTGAATTTTAAAATACAATGACACCAATGTCAATATAGATCAATGCCCCATTAAGTTGAATTATTATTATAGCTCTTTTTCGTGTTCTTAAATGATTGCTTAAAATCCTTCAATGCTCATGTGAAAAGCATGGTAACTGCTTCTGTCGAAATGCTTTATTTGAAAGGCACGATAGCTCTTGAATTGAATGCATTTGCAGTTAGTCATAGTTAGCAAAATTCTTGATATGAACCATGACATCAAGGGTAAAACGTTTGATGACCATCACAGGCTGCTGCAATCATGCATGAGGGAAGATTTTATAACAAGACTGACAACATGATTCAATTATGTGCTAATTATAATCACCAGCCTATAAGCTGGCTCATGTAGGCCGTCTCACAGCTTTACAACTTATCACCGGTAAGTTAAGAGAGTATCTGACGTAATTCTGGTATATTCTATTGGTCGATGGTCTTCGGCGTCCAACGCCTTCTTTACGGTCGATGGTCTAATGGCCTGGTTTATAGCGTACGTCTTACTATTCTCATGCAAGATGACGGTGTAATTCAGGTGGCGACTGATGCGAGTGCTCTTCACTACAACATCAGTAATTTGGCGGGTAAGTTCGAACTTTATGACATTTTATGCCAAAATCCATGAGAACTCCATAGATCTAGACATTATAGGCCTACATGTTTATGCTATGTAGCAGTGTGATACAATGCGTTTTATTTTCTCTTAGGAAACTGCAGATGCTCCTATATTTTACGTTTGAACTTTTTAATCAAAGCTATAGATTGTAAAGTGTGATGCTATACAATATAATGATTATGGATATAATTGTATTCGAACTTGTATTCCCCAACTGTTGCTCTAAAACAATTTATTGGTTTATTTGACTAGAGACACCTTCGAAGTCTACGAATTTGTGGTATTCATTTTCCTGAATCTAAGTGCCCTGGAAGCGTTACGAAAGGAATCTTCGAAGCGTCTGGAAAAGTTTGCGCATAGAGCATGGATTTGTGTGTTGCTGTGGAGTCAGGGTTGTCATATTTTATATTCTGGTGCGTCGTGCACGACAGGAATATAGATTACACACACATAGCTTCTCAGTAGATCAGACGGCTATTCTGATGAACAAATCAATAGCATTTATAGTTCGAAAATGAGGTTGTCCGGTAATGCCTCCAAATATAATATAAAGACCAAATTCCTGGAAATTATCTATGTATATTACTGATATTTCGAATGTCGTCCTTTGTCAAGACACAGAAAAATTCACTAAAGTATGGAAATGCGCACACGAACAAAATATGCTTATATGCACTTTAATATACATGTACACATTTGACAAATCGATGAGAAATCAGTCATTTCGATCTTCCTGTTAAGTTAAAGTTCAAAAGATCTAATTTGTCGAGATTCGGTCAATGTAGTATCAACAGCATCTCTCTACATTTGTCAGTAATTTGTTTATCAAAATAATCAATGGAACTTCCTTGACGTTTCTACAACAAGTGATCAGAAAGGACTTTTTTTCCTACGTTAATGCTGTTACGTTGTTTGCCGATGTAAAATTCTGCACATATTTTGCAGGCAAACTTATAGATGATAAAACGGTCACTACATTTATAGTCGTCATTCAGCAAGTTACAGAGCTGGCAGTTTTCATGCTTCATATTTTCGACTTTATTATTAAGGGTGCTGGAGATGGATTTATTTGGTTTTCTGATTAGGCTAGCTTTTATATCATATTTGTTCACAAGCATGTGAATCTGCTTGTTTTTCCTATCCTTTATAAAATCTAGTGTTAAATTAGTTTTGTACATAGTATATGAGTATTTTCTTATTCTTGGTATTTTTGTGTACGAAAAAACATTGGTCACTGAAGCCGTTACTACGACAATTATTTTTAAAGTCTCAATAGCAATTTTACTTTTTCCGGATCTCGACATCTTTTTTGCACATAATTCATGCTATCTGCGATATAATTTCGTTTTGCATGATTAGGCAAGTGACTTCATCCGGTAATACACTTTGACAATCAAGCTAACCTGAAACCTTTCCCATTCAAGTATACAGATGATCTCTTATGCAAGGATAAGCGTGTTAATTATCTTTCAGAGCGTTCATATATGAATGAAGCTGATATCAATTTTCCAAATGGAAGTTAGCTATTACTCGATAAAGGTTCTAAATACAGAATCCCGCGCGATCTTAATAACGTTATGTCTACTACTGTCAAATCTCTTGATAATGTTGCTTTTCATGTGAGATGAGATGACGCAGAGAATCGGAATCTAAATCCTGGATAAAAGTTGGAAGCATTCCAATGTGTCTGTTTCAGTACTGAAAAAACTTTTATGAACCTTGCTAGACATACATGTGGGCTTGGCCCAACTGTAGGCAGGGTTCGTACGGACCCTCGAAAACCCTCGAATATCTGTATTTCGAAAAACCTCGAAATATTGATGCCCGAAATATGTATGTGAGACTTTTGTTTTTTTTAGAGAATATTTTCTTCAAAATAACATCTTATGAAATGTAATATTTAACATGTATGAATGTTGTATGCCAGTAGCAATTTAAGAAATTTATTGGAGCTAACTAATTCTTACAGTCAACCATACCTAACATCTCTATGTTTCTTTCAGGTTAGCATTGGCATTACTGACTGAACTTGTCACTATTTCAGCTGATTTTGAACTGTCTTTTCAGACGTAGACAGATCTCCGGTTTTAATGATTCGCATCCAATCGATTGAGACTCAAAAATTTGATTCAAGCGATGTTACCACACTGATTATGAATGATATATACCGGTAGATATACACTGAGGATATTTCGTGATCGAGAAGTTTGGTCACTTTATCATCCTTCCTTGAGTGGTAATTGGGAATCGGGAATGATGATGTTGTTCAGCACAAGTCAAACTTTCTCGAGTTTCAGCGTGACAAAGAAGATCGAATCGATATATTCCTTCAGTCAACAATTAAGAAATATTCTGATCTTTTGAAGGTGGTATCAAGTCTTCTGCTCCTTTCGCATGGCCAGGCTACTGTCTAGAGAGGATTTTCTATTGATAAGGAGGTTGAAGTTGTCAATCTTCAAGAAAAGACTTTTCAATCACTTCGGTTGATAGTTGATTATGTTCGAACAATCGGAAAAATTGAAGATGTTCCTTTGACAAAAGAGCTATTGCGTTCATGTTCAGCCAGTAGAATGCGCTACCAGGACTACCTCACACAAGAGGCCAGGAAAACAGAAACTAATGAATCGAAAAACAAACGCAAGCGTTTATTGGATGAAGTCGATGAACTGCGGTAAAAGAGGTGTTAGTAGTAAGTAAATCTGCACCACTGGACCGCGCAAGATGGCCGCCGTCGACCGACCTCCCCCTCCTGTCAGACTAGGGCGTCGGCTCTAGTCCGCCACCTGGTTGCTTCGAGTCCGACTCCCCCCTGGAACGACGGCGTTGCCAGAGGTTGTTCGTGGTGCTCTCTCCAGATTGGCGTGGTGTGCCGGCCAGGTTGGAATGGTGGAATTTCGGTGCGAGACCACTCCCATCGTGTTTCTCGTCAAAAGTTGGGTTACCAAAATTTTTTCACACCCCCCTCGGCAGCGATCTTTTAATTTTGGTTCTAGTGGATGGATTTTGTCTTATAGTTACTCATTTGAAAGAGGAGAAAAAACTGCGTAATGACATTTTTGCTGCGAGTCAATCGGATCAGCCGTTCAAAAGTTAGAGCTGTTACAAGATTTCACGTCGGACCACACCTGAAAAAATCCTAACTGTCAGAGTGACTTTGTATGGACAGAATTTTGAAAATTTTCCAAAGTGTCGAATTTCGACCTGGGACCCTGACCAAAGTTTGTTTCATCAAATTTCACCGACCCCCCTCGGCAGCGATCTTCTAACTTTGGTTCTAGTGGATGGATTTTGTCTTATAGATACTCATTTGAAAGAGGAGAAAAAACTGATCAATAACATTTTTGTTACGAGTCAATCGGATCAGCCGTTCAAAAGTCAAAGCTGTTACAAGATCTCCCGTCGGACCTCACCTGAAAAAATCCTAAGTGTCAGAGTGACTTTGTATGGGAAAATTTTTTTCCAAAGTGTCGAATTTCGACCTGGGACCCTGACCAAAGTTTGTTTCATCAAATTTCACCGACCCCCCTCTCGGCAGCGATCTTCTAATTTTGGTTCTAGTGGATGGATTTTGTCTTATAGATACTCATTTGAAAGAGGAGAAAAAACTGCTCAATGACATTTTTGCTGCGAGTCAATCGGATCAGCCGTTCAAAAGTTAGAGCTGTTACAAGATTTTAGGTCAGACCTCAGATTTGACGAAAAAATCTTAAGTGTCCAAAGTATCGGATTTCGACCTGGGACCTTTACCAAAACATTTTTCATCAAATTTCTCCGAACGGTAGGGGGGTCAGTGAAAAGTGATGAAAAAAGTTTTGGTGAGGGTCCCAGATTGAAATTCGGAAGCTAAACATTTTTCAAAATTTTCACCACACTGGAGCTCCCACACTTAGGAATTTTTTCACTTGTGGCATGTTACATGGCCATGTGCTGACCCACCCACTTCCCGTGGTCGCATGAGAATGTTTCAGGTGTCATATGATAGAGAATAATGAGACGATTCGTTTGCAACAAACCGCATGTCGCTACGATGAATACTTTCGGAGATAGAGGCATTTTAAGTTTTCTTCCGAGCATATATAAACCCCCGGCAACGTAAGTCTGATCACTTCATCGAAAGACGAGGTAAGCGACGGTCGTCGCTCTGAGCTCCCGATATCGGGTGTTTCAAAGGACTCTATCTTTTGAAGTAGGCAAGCTATCTTCTTACTTCAAAGTTTGAGTGATAGAGTTTTATTATGTCTTTACTACTGATAAATTTTTTTAAAAGTAGTATGAGTAGTAAAATGCGGAATTTTTTAAAATTCTTAATTTTCAGTTTTTTCAAAGTTTTAACATGTAGACTAAGGTTTTCAAGTATGCTGAGTTCAAATCTGCTATCAGATTTCAAATTTAACTAAGTCTAAGGCAGCTTTGAGGGGCTAGATCCCAGCTACTGATCACTACCTTTGACTCGGCGTTGCTGTTATCACTTCGGGGCAGTGACAATGATGTCTAAGCTGTAAATAGCGGGTATCGGGGAAGATCTTTCACTTTCCTAGTGTTCGGTACAAGGCCTTCGGGCTGTAGACGGGATCGAGTGTCACTCACTACACTCAAATCTATAATTCGTCACTAAGTGTTATGCTTTAGGAATATGACTGTACTACATGATTCAAAACTTATACAAATTTCATTATCTTACAGTTAACCATGGCAAACGACAAGAATCGAAGTTCCATATAAAAATGTGTATATGTGGGCGAATCAATCGCAGTGCGGACGCCAAAGCACATGTTAAGAAGGCGGGCACTGACCACATGATTATCCTGAGTAGGGTTGGGTGTGTGAAGTGTAGGGTGTTGAAGGGAGTTGAGGATGAGGTGAAGTTTTACCGAGTGCATACAGATTGTAGTGGAGGTTTGGTGAATGACCATCAATTCACCAAGTTGATTGTTGAAGAGAGGGAGCGAATGTTGAAGATAGAGCGAGAGGGCAAGGTGGAGAATGATGTGGAGAGTGATGAGGTGAAGAAAGCTGTTGCTTCGTCGGAGGCTGAGATTTAGCGAAAGAGAGTGCTTGAGAGTGATGATGAGGATGATGTGGATTTAGATAGGGAGTGTGTAAGGAAGTTGAGCTCTTCTTTCTCGGAGGTGTCCAACATAGTTGTTGAGGACCCCCCGCAGAGCTCATCTTCCCCAAAAGTGAAGAGTGGTGGGATTCGTAAGCAGTCGGCGAGGTGGTTGAAGGATGAAGAGAAGAAGCATGTGTCGCAGCAGATGGCGCATGATTTGTTGATAAATAAGTATGAGAGTTTGAAGAAGGTGAAGAATGAAGTCGTGAATGAGTTGGATGAGTTGAAAAAGAAGGATCTGAAGTCGAAGGAGGTAGCGGATGAGAATATCCGAATGAGGCGTAGTGTGACAGATTTGAAGAATGAAACGCGAGAGTTGGAAGAGAAGAATGATGACTGTGAAAAGAGGGCGAGTGCTGCAGAGAGAAGAATGAGAGATGCAGAAGCGAAGTTTGAGGAGATGATGAAGGAGATGACTGTGTTGAGAGCGAGGAATGTTGAGTTGGAGAGGAATGTGGCTCGGCGGCGTGATGAGAGACAGGCGTTTGAGAAGTTGGAGCGCATGAGGGATGAGTGAAATGGTTTGAATGAGGATAGGTTGTTTGAGTTTCACATCCCTATTCGGGATAATCATTTGGACGGCCAGGTCATAGTCAACAAAGACTTAGATGAGTCTATAATTTGTTATAACGTCCATCCACAGAAGAAGTGTCTCCACGCCACACTCCGGATGCGTGGCCACTTAACCGCCTTTTCTGTTAGGAAGCGCGCTAAACTACCCAAGGATGGCTAACGTGGTAAGTGAAAAGAAAATAAGATAGTATATCCTATTCTAATACATATCATTTTCATTGAAGATCTTTTCCTTGCCTTCACTACTCCCGAAAACGAACCAACGGCTCTCATAAGGGCCACCATGGGGCAAGATTTGATAGAACCTCCACGCGGTTTGCCCTGAGCAGTTTTCAGACTGGCGAATACTATCATTAAGTTGAATCTGCTATCAGTCAACTTGAACGTTGTGCTTCGATTGCTATCCCTGAAGCATTCTGATTCATTCCCGACTTCATCATCCTCGACGAGCGGGATGAAGAGAATGAGAAGGAGTGTGAGAAGAAGGGGAAGATCAAGAAGATCATTTGGACGGATGAGGTGTGGACTCCAAATACCACCCGCATCCGAAATGTGCCAGATGCACCACCACGACTTAGGCGGTATAGGGTATACGAGAACCTAACTGTCATACCTATTGACTATTCCAGCCAATAGTCAACTTAAATTCACACCCCGAGAATGAACCATCGGCTCTCTTAAGGGCCACCATGGGGCAAGACATGATAGAACCTCCACGCGGTTTGCCCTGGGCAGTCTTCAGACGACTGGCGAATACTATCATTAAGTTGAATCTGCTATCAGTCAACTTGAACGTTGCAAATGAAGTTCGGTGTAATACTTCCTTTCGACGGGCGTTCCTGTAAAGGGCGGCGGTGAAACCCGTAGCTATGTATACCGCAAGGGACATTCGGCAATGGTCAATCTTGTTAAACCTCTCTGCGTCATGTTTGCAAGTGATTGCCTCTGTCTCAACGTAGTATGCATTCGCGCCAGGGTGACATTTAGCCAACTGTCGAAGGTTACCTTATAAACTTTCCATTGCATACGTTATGAGAACCATGAGTTCTACCTGTCTCTATCAATGAGACGAATTGATGAATGGAATGAAATGGGAGGACACTCACGCGCCACACGCAACATAACACACTTCTCTCTTCCGTAGTCTAACAAGCTCTTTACACATGGATTGCAGTCGATTGCTTTCCCAGAATCATGTAAGCTATATTAATTTTATTTAACAATATTTCAGCTACCATCATCGCCCATATGAAATGTTATAAGATTTACAAGATAAACTGAGCGTGCTACTATTTCCAAATGAAAAAGTATACATGGTTAAATCATCCACTTAAGCCCTATCCGTAGTCTAACAAGCTCTTTACACATGGATCGCAGTCGATTGCTATCCCTGTATCAGAAGTGTAAGCTATCTTAATTTTATTTAACACTATTTCATCTACCATTATCACCCCTATGAAATGTTAAAAGATTTACAAGTTAAACTAAGTGTGCTACTATTTCCAAATGAAAGAGTATACATGGTTAAATCATCCACTGAAGCCCCATTCAAGTAAGTCAGTATGAAAGCAAAGATATTACGAAATAAAAATTTATTATGGCATGTATTTCAAAAGGTCTTCATCGTCAATATCGTCCCAGAGTCTGACTTCACATAGATCGCAAAAACAGTTCACCTGCTTTAATCGTTCTTCTACTGCGAGCCTCACTTTGTCGATGTACTCCCACTCCACCATAGGTCGTGGCTGGGAGTTAGGGGTGTACCATTCCCATAATTGATGTAGGAATTTGGTGCTGGTGATCTCCATCACATCATCAGTATCGTACTGCAGATACTTCCACCTCACGCCTGTTAAGTCGGGACACTCCTTCTCACATACACTCTCTTCGTCGTCCGCTGGTAATGTCAACTTTCTAATGTTGTCGAGTCGGTATACTTTCTCCACCTTCCCCTTCGTTGGAGCGTTTGGTGCAACGAGCGCCTTTAACGATGAGCATGGAGAAGAGAACTCCAATGTAGTGTTCGGTGTAGTCGGAGGGCTTGTCATGTTGACTGTGAATAATAACTTTGAAATGTTTTCTAATTCTTAAATATAAACAAGCAACCAATCAGAATGAACAGCCAATGAATGATGAATATGAAAGTATATATGCAAAGTGACATTCGTGTCATTTCACTCTGTCTTTGAGACGTGTAAGTGAACTGTTCTCTAGCGAATTCTATATTTGAGACATATAAGTGAACTGCTCTCTAGTAAATTCCAAATTTGAGACGTATTATTTGAGTGAAGTCTCTATCTTGTTGAAGAATCAACCTTAAACATAATTTCCTTGAAATGGTAAGTTGAAGATTTCCTCTCTCATCTCCCTCAAACGCGTGGCTAATAGCATCTTCCTCAATTTCAGGCATCTACTTCATCACCAAAGCCCTCCCTTCTCGAGGAGAGTTTAGAGCTGTTGAGTGAAGGTAGGTTGTAACAATACACTGAGACTTCAACCGAGATGATAGAATGATTTCTCTTTCAGGTGATGTTAGTTCCAGCTCAGGACTCACGCAACAAGGCAACGAGTGGGAATGTGCTGACTGCGGACATATTTTTACAAGGAAGCACAGTCTCCTTCGACACATCAAACAACGTGTGTGTCAACGCAAAGCGGCATCAATCTCCGGAGGTGAAGTTGATTCTGACGATGACATCTCCTTTCCTTGCGATTTGTGCCCTCTTTCTTTTGATAGTCACTTTCAGCGATCTTCGCACAGACTTCAACACACGCATGCAAATGATCACTACACCAACGGTGCCTCTACCATCTCCCTCATTAATGTTTCACATAATAATTTAGTACGCGACTACTGCATGGAGTCCAATACTCAAATAGTAGATTTTCCTGAGTGGCTCCTTCAAAATTCTAACATTATCGAAGCGCTCTTCAACAATTTAGACAATTTTAGAATGAAGGCGCTCATCTACCTCAAACTAAAATATATTAAAATAGATTTTCAAACGGGTCAAGTGACGGAGAGAATACAGTTTCATGTTCCTTCCTCTTCCGCAACCGAAGTTGTAGACTGCGAGTCTTGGCTAAATTTCCATATTCAATGTTTAAAATCAAATGTAGATAAGTTCAATGAGCGCGACAGCGCTCTCATTTTTGATGGTGTGGACTCAGCCATGTTCAAAATTTCCCTATTAGGAAGTCATGCAGCTCGAGGCACATTTAAACTACCAGAAACGTTGTATAATAAGAAAGCTGTCATCAATGTCGATTGTAAATCGCAGTGTTTCAAATATGCCGCCCTATCCATTCTCCACTATAATGATATCAACGCGCATCGAGATCGCACCTATAGCTATAGACAGTGGGAGGATGAACTAGACTTTGAAGGTTGTGATAGTAACAACATGAAAATCAAAGATGTAGAAACGTTCGAAAAACATAATAAGATTAAAATTGTCGTTCACGTGTGGGAGAAGGGGTTGAAGGGTGCCCGCTATAATTCACGTTCAACTTGTTATGAACGTGTAGTCAACCTCTTATTAGTAAAACAAGATGATAGCGAGGAATGGCACTACTGTGGTATTCCCAAAATCTCTCGCTTGTACACTCACTTGGGGCACTCTAAAAGTGGTGAATATTTTGTATGCGACAACTGCATCCGCTCCTTTTGGAGTAAAGATAAATTTGAAACTCACTATGAATGGTGCAAGCGAGGTAAATTACAAATGGAACGCATGCCCAAAGATAAAATATTTTCACATAGGGATAATGGTGACGAATTAAGTCCCCTGCGTGTCATTTACGCAGACATAGAATGCTATATCGATGATATCATCCACAAGACAGCAGCCATATCCTGCTATGAAGTATGGCATGACCATTTCCAAAATAGAAAAAATAAAATGCACGTCTGGCAAGATGAGGATTGTATTTACCAATTCCTACAATTCCTCGAACAGGCTGTAAAATTTCAACAAAAATATGATGGTGAACTCTACCGCAGATCATTACATATGACAGCAGATGATCAAGCAAAATTTGATAGTTGCAACGTTTGCCTCAAATGTAGTAAAACATTTGATGATGATAAGATTAAGACTGTGCGCGACCATGATCACATCACTGGTGAATTTAGAAACGCACTCTGTTCAAAGTGCAATTTTTCACTTAGGATGAAACGGCGTACATTACCCGTCATTTTCCATAATTTCTAGGGCTACGACAGCCATATGATAATAAAAGGAGGTTTAGGTCAAATGAAAGAGTGGAAGTTTGATGTAATAGCACAAACGAGAGAGAAGTTTATGGCCATGACAGCAAAAGTGCCTGTCGATAAAACTAAAGAAAATAAGACGGTCTATTTTGATATAAAATTTTTAGATTCCCACCAATTTATGACTGCATCACTGGCCTCTCTCGTACAAAATCTAAAGTTTCTTCCACTAACACAAAATCTTAAACAATATCCAAATCTAACCGATGAAGTCATCACACGGAAAGGAGTCTTTCCATATGCATACTTTGATGCGATTAGTAAACTCGGCGAGACTTCTCTTCAACCTATAGATAAATTTAAAAATGATTTGACCGGCGCAGAATGTAAGACCGAAGATTATGATCATGCACAAGATGCATGGATAAGATTTGACTGCCATACATTTGGCGAATATATGTCACCATGTATAGTTCACTGTCTAAACCACTACCTCATTCCGAGTTTAGTTGGTTAAAACAAGATGAGCTTGAGTATAACTCCAACTCTTCAAACAACCTGAAGATTCCAGATGAAGGTGATTGGGGATATTATTTTGAAGTGGATTTGATTTATCCAAATAGCATTAAAAATAAAAATTTCCCACTCGCACCTGAATCTGGTGAAGTGACTGAAGATATGTTTTCACCATTCATGTCACAATTTCATGATAACTTAAGAGTGTGGACAGCCAAGGTATAAACCATGCCGCAAACTTTTACTCACCTAATATGATAAGAAAAATTATCTCGTGCACTTCTGCATACTAAAATTCTATTTAGAAATGGGCATGCTTCTAAAGTCAGTTCACGCGGTTCAGTCGGTGACGCAAGGTTGGAGAGAAATAAACTGTAAGTTTGTCATTATATTTCTGAATAACCAACTTATCTTTGTCCGCCATAATTTTCTCTCCATACTTCTTACCCACAGTCTCATTCCATCGTTTTACTAACTCAATAAGTGATAAAGGTTGAACACTACGCTTTTTCAAAATGATGCGTTCTTCACATTCTACAACATCTTCATCAAATATTTTAAATCTATAATGAAATTTGTTGATTCGATTTGAATAAACTTTTTTAACATTTGCAGTAGCAATTGACGTTAGATGTAGTCCATGGCCAAAACCGAGATGTGGATAGAATTCATTATCCAACCTCAGTGTAAGACCTTTAGGAAAAGAATGAAAGCGAAGGAACTGTCTCCCACTCCAATGATAGATAGTAAACTCATAAACTTTCTGATCCTTATTCTTCATGATGGAAGTATTACCACTATTGAACGCCTTAATAATTTTCTCATTCCCAAATGGAGCATAATAATCTGATTTTATCTGAATCCATTCATAGTTCCACTTTCCATCTGACGTTAAATTGTATGGGAACTGGAATACATTATTCATCGTTATTCCATCATGGGTGTGAGGAGTCAATATCATTTCTTCCAAATCATTGACATTCTGAATATTGCTATCATAGCAAATGCTGGAAACACCTACTTCCCATTCACCTTCTAGATGTAGTGAGCGATTTAATTCTACTCGATAGTCTGATGGTTTATTATTAGGAAATTTATTCATAGAAGCATTACTGGGTAAGTAAATTAGAAACGAATCTCTATTTTCACTTTCCATATTATTCACATTGGAAAAATATATCAGCATACTTTTGCATTAACTCTTCATTCGGAAATGGAGTGTGATACTTGTCACAGCATCTTTATGAAAAGGAATCAACGCACCAGCATCGTCATAAATTGCAATATCAATTTGTGGGATGTAGTTTGATTTCAGCTTTGTATAATGCACTTTCTTGAAAGTATGCTCAGATAAAATACTGCAGCTTTTTGGCTGGTATGGTATCATTGCTAGCAATGGAGCTTCAACATCTCTCACACGTACATCTTCACCAATATTGGAATATATCTGAAAATAGTTAATACGACGCGATAGCGACATGTCTGCGCTAGCTTTGGTTACAGTACCACTTTTAAAGATATTTTGATCAAAACCCAAAATGTCCATTAGAGTTTTATCCATAATTAGTTCAATACCTTTTCCACTTATAGTGAGAGACAAAACACCTTCTTTTTCAGAAAATGAAATTTGTTGCTCATTAATCACTTCATTTAAATAATCTACAACCAATTTAACTGAAGTAATAATGCGAGGCGTCAACACTCTTGTTTCATGTAAGATACCACCGAAAGGCTCTACACATTTTCTGTATAAAGATACGGTCCATTCCGTATCAAATTGATTTGACCTTTCACATGGCAAATGTTTCATATCAAATTTTCCATGAACAGCTGCAGAACGATGTCGTAAGAACTGATGAAAATCTTTTGAACAAACTAATACTAGATCATCATCATTTAATTTACTTATTGCAATATGATTAGATGATTTGATATAAGTCAATGTTACCACTTGTTTACCATCAACTCGAAGGAGATAATTAAATTTTTTCAATAATGTTTCAGGAGTCATGTTTGTCTTTCTTGGCTTAATCACAATCTTCTTCACCAACGTCTTCTCATTTCTTGGAATAAAATCTACATAATAAGCTTCCTCTTGATATATTAACTGTTTATGACCACTTGGGTGGTAATTAACGTTATAATTATCATAGCTTGTTAAGGCGCTAGCGAGGTAGCCTAAATCATTTCTTAAACTTGGACTTAAACCAACAATCCAATCTTTCTCAACTACATGATGTACATAATTATGATCATCATTGTGCGGAGTAAATTGGACAATATGTTTACACGCTTTATTCAGGAAATCATATATAAACTTTTTACATGATAAGAGATCTTTCTTTGGCCACTGTGGAATGTATACTCGGCAGCCCTTTTCACATTGGTAAGCAGCTGTGCGTCTCATATTAATAGTCATCACTTCATGATCAAAAGTATAGACACAGTTGCTATAAACAAGTTGAGTGACACCCACTTCCCAATTTCCATTTAGCTGTTGTATATGATCAATGGGAGTAGAAAAGAGTGCGGCTCGATTACTAGCAAATCTATTTGCGGCCGCATTGCTAAGCAAAATATGATAAAACGACATTTTTATATTGCTGATCTGCGGCTTTGCATAACATCATGAAGACTTGGATTTTGGATTCTACAATATATCAGAGTTGATCGTGATGGAAACGTACATTTCAAAAATTCTCATGGTCATACATCAAAAGGTATTACATTAACATGGCGACAATTTGTCAACCTCAATGATATCATGAGGGATTTGGAATATTTTGAAACATTAAGATTCATCTCCTTGGGTGATCAAGTTTGGCTTCAACGTTGCAACAATGAAATTCAAATCTGCCATTCTCATACCGCAAACTGTTTCTCATTTCGCATTCATAACATTTATTCATCGTGAGTTCATCGCCCTTAATCTGAATCAGACATGACTACCACGCACCATGAGTTGGAAATTAGATTCCCTACAACGTATTGAAACGGATCATGATCGAAACGTCTATTTCAAAGATTCAACTGGAAATGTGAGAAGAGAGTTTGCTTTATCTTATCGTCATTTTCAATCTCTACATCATATCATGAAGGATTTGAAATACTTCTATATGAAAAGACATTCACGTATTGGAAATCGCATCTGGTTGCGCGTCAACAATCGGCGAATTCAACTCTATCATTCCCAACTTCATACTAACTTCACATTTCATCAAGGTAGTTGGGAAAAGTATAAAAGGAAGGTACATCGCTCAATTTACTCATTTTTTCATCATGAAGCGCCATCGCTACACCATCGTCAACATTCTCCGTCGCTTCAGACTCTACACCAAAATCGATCTCACAACATTACACCAACACCTTCCAAACAGCAAGTATTACCCGGGCCGACCTCAAATGTTAGTGGTGAAGATGAACAATTCACGGAATCTTCAACTCTTCCCAAATGGGACTGTACAGATTCTCGGCGCCCTTTCTCATTCATCGGCGCAGTCAATGCGCATAGAGCTACAGAGACTGCTACGTCGGACATGGAAGAGGGAGAGGTGTGTGATGTCGAATCTGACTGTGGACAATATGGTGATCTCTACTCAATTGAGTGAAAGTGTATCATTTTTGAAGATTCATACCAGCAGTTACAATTTGTGTTATGAACCCGAACTTTTTCCTGCAGCTCTCATTAGTTGTTGGTTACCTGTGCATGTTGCAATCTTTCATAATAGTAAAGTGATCATTACTGGACTAAAATCTCATGTACAAGCAAGTGTGATCCTAGACTATCTCATTGAGTATATACTTACCCAGCGGATTGTAAAATAAAAAACAATTTTTCCAACATGATGTTTTTATTTCAAATCATGGTAGAACATGCAAATCATTTTTTCATTAGAGGATGGATTACACGAAAAGTTTTGAATAACAGATATAAATCGAGATACATGTAAACGTTTTAAGATGAAGTACAGTACAAAAGCACCACACGTTGATGAAAGTGGATGTTGTAGTATGCGTTCATTTCGCTGATATTGACGGGTATGTTTTCTCAACCACTGCTGTGTTGGTATATTTGGAGGTTGAGCAAGAGAGTCAAATAGTTCACCACGTCGGTCTTCTCCAATAAAGATCGCTTTCCAATGCTCACCGCCTAAATTCTGCGAATGAGTGTTTAGCACAATAAAGATGGGATAGTGATTTACTGCAGGTGGTAAGGTATCGAGTGAATAGACATTATCGAAAGCTTTCAACGTCGCTTCGTCTGCATTACGCTGCACTTTAGTTTTAATACCGTCAGCAGTCAACCAACTCATTAACGATTATACTGAAGAATCACGTCACGATACTTTGTAATTTCAATATTTGAATCGAAGACTGCATAAATTAATACATTGATCGTCTCAGGTAGTGTTCTTTTAAACGTCAAATCCAAACGAATATTATGAGGCACGTTCGCTTGACGATAGGGTGCACTAATATCGCTGTCAGCAGTCAAATCAAATGCATAAATAGTATATCCATTCTTAAACTCCTTCGTAGTGAGTCCGTTGGTGTCATCCGTATTGTAAAAACCAAAGACATCCATAAAATCAACATAAGTGCGCATAAATTGATCCGAAGCAAAATCTGGTTTGTAGGGTGGACCAGGATGACTCACACCATTTACACGTAAAGCAATTTCACTTAACTGATTGTGTTTAAAATTGAGAGGATTCTCCTTCATATTACCATTAAATGCATCATTTTCAACCATTGCCACCATGAGGAGCTTCGGTGCTTCCGATGGAAAGAGGCCATCTTTCATGAAACTCTTTTGATCTTTCGGAATTGTAAAGGTGAGAAGCTTTGTATGCTGAACGGGGTAAATGGCATTTTGGCGGTTAAGACCTTCAGCATGTCCTCTAATGACACTTGGATTCGGTACTACTCGACGAATGTAAAGTGCAATATCTTCCACATGAATTCTAAAATTGTCAACTTTAGCAAATGCATTCAGCGCAAATTCAGGCTTATTCAATGTCAGCTTGAGTCGCATGCTGGTATTACAGAGTAAAAACTTTGACTGTCTAAAGAAGTCTAAATTCAGCGGACCATATAGCTGACATACTTCACTATCTTTAATCATAGCAGATCGCTTTACAAAGCCACTGTTTGTTTCAGCATCAAATTTTCCTGCTTCATCTCTGTACCATCCCATGGCTTTCATATGACATTTTGTGCTGCTGGATGAAACTGTGATACATGATTGAAATATGATTTATAGGGATAATCGCTTTGACCACCTCCCACCTGCTGCTCTCCAATCGTTAGAGAAACATCGCGAAGTAATGTAGTCAATGGTAAATTGTTCAGTCCAACTTTATGTGTATCGTCAATAGCAGTTCCATCTGCTTGCTGAATTCTAAACCTCAAATCAACCATCGCATAACTCAAATCTATGTAGTCATCACTACCACCAGAAATAACAAATTCAATGGGGCCAGCATTCTCAGCTGTTCGATGATGATAATCTACAATACTTGAACTAAGAATATCTGTCTGTATGGCTTGTTGATCAAACAAACAAATACCGGAGGTTTTACACTCCATGATTAGAAGTTATGGCAGCGTCGTCGTTTAGCGCCTGATGAATGATTAGAGCCTCTGCGGCGTTTGCGTGAATGCCTTTTGACTGAAGATCGCACCTTACCAGCTCCGCGATGTTTCCTTCTTCCTTTATTAATTCGTTTAGGCGATTTCTTTCCTTGAGTAACACCAGCAAAGGTCTGCTTCAATGTTTTTAAACCGCGTTCCTTCCCACGATTCATCAAACTGCTCTTAAAACTTCTACCTCTGGAAAGATCACTAGCAACATCACCAGCAAAGCCAACGGCATTACTTAAGACATTTCGTTTTAAAGATCTTCCGACATTGGATATGAGAGGTGCTACAACAGATTTCAGTGCACCAAGTATGCTACCTCCACGTTGGCGGCGAGCGCCGATGTAAATTTGTCCTCCACCACTTACATAGGAGGGTCGTGAATAAAATGAGGCAGTTGGATTCATAGCTCAAACCCTAAACATTGCTAGTTACAACTTTGCATGAATCACTGTCGATCACTTAGATGAAAGATGTCGGCACGACGCATCCAAGAGTTCATACTTGAAGGATAACCAGCCCATTTAACAAGACATCATTCTTCACCTTGTCGTTTTTTACGTCGAATGATTTTCTCTACCAAATATGTTTCACTTTCAGTGACTACCTTAATCTCATCGCGGTAAAAGCTACCCTCAATTTCTTCATTATCGTAATCTTTCAACTTGTAGGTGGTGGGAGAGTCTGTTTGATCAATCCTTGATACTGTAAATACCTCCTCTGTCCAATTCGGAAGGTACCCTTTAGCAAAAAGACTTCACTTTTGAGATACGAACTTTAACACCAATTTTCACATCACTTTTCACATGAGTGCGTTTACGTTGGAATGATTCGCGGACTTTATCTACATTGTCAGCATTTTATGTCTACTGGTCTGAGTCTAATAGAACGATGGATAGAGTGATTGTAGGCATGGAGTGTATCTTGTAGAACCTTTGTCCAATTTTGTGTCAAGTTGGCAGTAAAATGTCGCCACAAGCGATTTTTTAATGTGCGATTAAAACGTTCAACGAGTGCAGCTTTATAAGCACTCTTTACACTAAACAACTCAATGTCATGCCTCTCAAATAATCTTCTCACATGCTGATTTTCAAACTCTTTTCCTTGATCACTCTGAATTCTTTTTGGAATGCGACCTTCTCGAAAAATTGTTTGGAATGCTTTTGCTACTCCTTTCCCTTCTTTAGTTTTTAAAGGTTGAGCCCACGCATAACGCGAGAAAATATCAATGACGGTTAAAATAAAATTATTGCCCGAGTTATGTTTTGAAATGGAGGCGACATCATACAAATCTGCTTGCCACTGTTCATCAATGTCATGAACAATATAATGGCGGGTACGGTACTGCTTTTTCGCTTGTTTGTGGAGTGTATAGGTAGCCTGACCCTTTAACCATCGTTTCACTTGTGATTGTGGAAGACCACTCGCTTTTGATAATTTCTTGATAGATGCAAATCATGCCGGATGTTTTACATCATAATAGATTGACTTCAAACGCTCAGTCGATGACGACTGACTCTTTTTCCTCCTTCTCATCTTTTTGCTTTCTTGCCTTTCTACATTTACAACAACTGCAGCATTTAGCTTTAGCGGTTTTGCGATCGTGTTCACATTGCTTAGGGGTTTCATTATGAGAGCTGGCGCAGCAAGTGCAAGTGACAACGACATTCACCTCTGGCGGCTCATTACATGGCAAGCAACACATCTGCTTCATATTAATAGTCTGAGAACATGTATTTCCTAGGAGGAGCTGTTTTACGTTTTCCTTTTACTAGTTTTAGTGGTGATGTAGATCTACGTCGAGTTCTTCCTCTTGTTTGCTTAGTGAGTGTGGGAGGGGATGTAGCAGGTGACGTCTTCTTAAACCAATTTGTTGGCATTTTCATCGTCTGAAGCATTGGAGTAGTAGCCACTGTTGAATCAAGTTCTTTCAATGTCTCATTATTCAAAGCAAATTTTGGCACATTATGCTTTTTCAATAGTTTAAGAAAGTATGTCCAACCAGGTGGAACATAGCCCTGACGGCACTTTCTACGCGTCGCATACTGAATCAAGTCTTCATAACGTGAAGCATCAATCACTTTATTTTCATCTGTAATGATTTCTCCTCTATCATTTACATTGAGGTGGGTTTCAATACTGTTGAAAAGAGATATGGCATGTGCACGAGATGCTAAAGGTGTAGCAGTCGACACAGTCGACAGAGTCACGCATCTTATTCTTCAAATTTTTCAGTTGTTCAACAGTTTCCGATTGTAATAATACAGCACGATGTGGATCTTTGATGTGAACATTTTGCTGATAATCTATTTCTTTCCTATACATTTGATTTGCAAGAGGTTGCTTTACTTGCTGCATGGCAGTCAATTGTACATATTCATCCTGAGGAATAACAATCATGGCAGAATAAGAACTCATAGTTTGTAGATAATCATGGAAGTTTTCAAAATATCACTTCGAAATCTAAATTCTTCCGGACACTCTTGCGTAAAGTCAATGAATAAGTAACCGTGTGGTTTTTCAGTAGCTGCTTGAAAAATTTCAATTAAGGCTTTTGATCCTCTTGGTGCAACTTGTCGCGCTAAAATTTCAAATTGACTTTTATCTCGCGGATTCTTGAAAATAGCATAATAGTGTGTATTCAGGTTTCGTGTACGAGCTTTTTTTCCATCAGGAAACAAATTTTGTGTGATATAGATGATGAAGCACGTTTTATGATGTGCTGCGCGAGTGAACATATCTGTAACGTCTTTGGAATTCTTACTTTCTTTTAATAGATCATCCAATACAACAACATCATTAGACTGAAGTTTATCCACTGGAATAATTCCTTCATGTCGAATAAAGTTGCGACTTTGCAATTCCTGAAACAGCGACGGTTGATAAATACCATAACACCAAATCACTCGAGTGATAGGTTCCTTAAACAACTCCCTTCTTTTATCCAATAAATTCAGCGTGAAAACAGTTTTACCTGCATGAGATGGACCTGATACAGTCAGAACTTTATCACATTGAAGTCTGAAATCCATCATAATACTTTGAGATTCAACATTTGCATAATTAACGTTTAGAGCCAAAGATATTACCCAATACGTTGCCCACGATAGGAGCTAGCATCGGTAGTAACGCTGGAAGGAAACCGCCCTTTTGTGTTAGAGTTTCCCTCTTTCTTTGAAGGGTGACTTTAGGATTGGAGATGAAACGCAATTTCGTAGCATATCGCTTAAGTAACTTTCGTTGTTTTGGTGCTAATTTCCTCGTCCTCAACTTTCTCACATGAGAAATAATTTCACGAATGAATTTATCGTTAGCATGTCGTATAGCATTGTATCGCTGATTTGCTTTCATTCGTCGGAGAGCTTGAATGGCTGAAGAAAACTTTGAAGACTTTTGTCTTTTACGTTTCGTCATTTTCCGTGTTAGTCTTTGCTAAAACCTGTCTTCACCACATTTGCATAGGTACTAACTATTGCGGCATAAGTGACACTCGAAATGAGCAATATCACAGTGGTTACATTTGCAAAGTTGAATGCAATTACGTATGAAACAGCGTTGACAAAAAGCATGCTTACATCTCTTGAAGATGCGCTTTTCATTTCCATTCTTTCGCTTACATACATCACAACACATAGTTTCACCGTTACTGATGTCTATAGCAAGTCTTTTTGAAGATATGAATTTGCTAGCCTTTTCTAAATAATAGACGCATGTACAGAAGGAATATACTTCGAGAGTGAGGAGGCATAGCTCGAAAACCAGTTGTGCTACGATCAAGTACCACTGCATTTTCAATTTTTCTTTATAGAAAGTTGAATGTGAATATCTGAAATCGCTTCAATCACTAGACTGCTACCATGATGGTTAAATGCGTTAAGACGTTCATCAATTTTTTTCATATGTCTTTTGAAAAATTCTTCGGGGTGATCTACCACTTCCATTGAATATGAAGCAAAATGGAAAGAGCGAGTTTCCACCTCTTCCTTTCCAAAATGACTAAACTTAATTTTCGCAACTAATCGCGCCATGACAGTGCTATCAGAGAATGTATTCATTAACTCTAGAAATAGAGTGCTAGCATCATCGACCACTGCTTCGATGTCGGTCTCATCTTTATGAAAATTTATCACATAATCTTGAACAGCTCCTTTTAAACTTTGCCTATGAAAATGTAATGTTCCGCAGTCGTTTGAGAAAGACATGATCGCCCTTTATCTAACCCATCCATTGCATGAAAACAACAACTCTTCTCATAGTAACATTTATTGAATAACTGTAACAAGCATGCATTATAAATCAATGGTTTGAAACAGATAAAATAGATACAGCTGGTAACTATCATACAGCGAGCAATGATAACCATACAGGACTTTGGCAGTGTTGAGGTAAGGAGGAAAGAAGCATTGGTTATGAACGTAGCTAATACAACTAACAGACAAAATAGGAACAGACAAATCCTTGAAACGTTTCGTGACTTCATGATAATGTTCATTCACTCTACTATCCCAAGGCGGGAGCAAAATATCATCAATGATTAGATTGGGAAATACTTTCCTGTCCTTACCAGGATTATTACAAAAGATGCGTATAACATTGAAAGCAGCTAACCATCGTTTAAAGTCAATAAGATCACTGTCACAAGAAAAGCCGTAGTCTTGCAAATATTTCAGATTAAGTCCATGAATGTGTTTTCTCGCCCATTGATCAACATTGGGATCGCAGTTGGCATGTTGATGATAGACACTAACAATCTGATATGTCCAATTGTTCATAGCAATAGCACTGAGCTCCTGTACAGGTTCACCCTCACAATCCATAAAAATGATGATAGAAGCCTAAAACGGAAATTTACACATCTAAGGAAACGTTCTATAACATATTACAAAATGAAGAATTACATCGATGCTTTTCACGACAAAATACACAAATGATATGATGGCAACGAAGAAGTAAAATGTATCTAATAAGACCACGTCTACGACACTCAAAGCACATAAGCGAATTGTCATAGGGTAGAGTTAGGAAAGGACTAGTAATTCTCCTTCTTTGATTTGCGTTTTGAGGCAGCATTCTTCTCCGACTTGCGCTTCGTACCACTGCTGTTAAGGATTTGATCAATTATGTCATCTACGTTGGGTGGTTTTGGAATATATAGGATGGATTCCATATGCATGGAGAGAGAGGCTATTGTGTTATCCTTGTACCGACCATTATATAGCCCATTCACTTTGAAAAGGATATCCCAAGTACCTTCTCCGAGCTCGTCGCATGTGATGGGTATTGATTGATCTCCCTCCTTCTTATAGTAAGTGCACCAATGTGATACCGGTAGGCAAATTTGATTACCATCCCAAATCTTTCTATAGGGAGTATCCTTGTCATCTCTCGCCTTCCACTCTTGAGCAAGAGGAGTAGGAATGTTCATATTTAATGTCACTTACTCATCAATAATATCAAGTTGGTGGCGAATGTACGGACTCACGGGGATCAGTATGTAGTCCCCATACTGATTGCGCATTATCTTGACATCCGTGGAAGTGAGAATTCCCGTTTGGAGTACTACGCTATGATCGTCATAACGCAAGACTTGTTGAAATTTACGCTGTAGCGGTGTAGGATTATGTACCTCGGTTGTTTCTTCCACTGGCCTCAGTTGTAGATGATCTGATCGTAGCGAACCTTGTAACGTTTGACCGCCATTTTGTCCTACTAGTGCAGCAGATGGAGTAGATGCCTGAAAATGAAAAAGATTGTATTAAGTTTACGCTCAAGGGAGGAGAGGGAGGGAAGTAGCGACTTACCATTTTAGTTGGATAATAGAATAGAGAGAGAGAGAGAGAAAATGTGCGTCCGTCACTCGTGTGATTCAACGATGGAATAATTCTCACTGTGGAAAGCTCGCTATTTATATAGAAATGCTTGATTCTCATTGGATGATGATCCTCATTTGTCTCACTCCTAGCTTTCAAACGAGTTATTGCACGACTTTCTACGATCACTAGAACCAAAATTAGAAGATCGGTGCCGGAGGGGGGAGGGAGGTCGGTGAAATTTGATGAAAGCTGTTTTGGTAAAGGTCCCAGGTCGAAATGCGACACTTTGGAAAAATTTTCAAAATTTTGTCCATACTAAGTGGCTCTGACACTTCGGATTTTTTCGTCAAATCTGAGGTCTGACCTAAAATCTTGTAGCAGCTCTAACTTTTGAACGGCTGATCTGATTGACTCGCAACAAAAATGTCATTGAGCAGTTTTTTCTCCTCTTTCAAATGAGTATCTATAAGACAAAATCCATCCACTAGAACCAAAATTAGAATATCGCTGCCGAGGGGGGGGGGGGGTCGGTGAAATTTGATGAAGCAACCCGTTGTCAATTTAACAAATACTTATCAAGTACTTGGCATTAAAGTCCTAAACATTTAAGAAATATTTAAAAAATATTTATCAAACCTAGTACATTTCCTAAACTTTTACTAAATATCTAGCAAACTTTCCAAACTTCCACAAAATATTTGGCAAATTTTCTGAACTTTTACGAAATGTTTAGTAAATATTTTGTAAATTTTTCAAACTTTTACAAAACATTTAGCAAATTATTTCTGGCTTTTATAATATGTTTAGTAAATAATAAGCAAATTTTATCCTACTTCATAGGCGATTACGAAACATTTGCAAATTTGAATTCATGAAAAATATCTTCTTGTATGAAAGTTTTATATTTATCAAATAGAAAACCAAAACAATCATAATTCGGCAAAAAGATAGCTAGTAAAACGCTGTGCTCGAATTATTCATGCTCAAAATCGTTCAAAATCCGTACGGCATATAAAACTGCATGACTAGAATAAAATGACTGATCTTGCTAAAATTATGCTTTGTACGATAAGATTCACAGAGATTACAAAAACTGAGCCCTGCTCCCCAAAGTAAACAGCGGAGGGAATGGATATCCTTCAAAAATACAATTTTTCATACGTATTTGGAAAATGAACAGAGTTTTTATAGTAGCACACATCGAACGATCCGATACAAATAATTTTTATGAATATCACTTTTATCAACATAAAGGAAATTTCTCTATCCGGATTTGATCATTCTTCATTTGAAAATCCTTCCAACCAGAAAGCATGCCCACAGCCCGAATACGCATTTCACTTCATCTGAAACACTGTCATTTCGAGTCAAACACCGTCGCGCCGTTATCAGTTACATTTTTAAGAATAGAGGTGATATCACGAAAAATTTACAGTTCAACGGAGAAACAGTCACTACCAAATGAAGTTTGAAGCGATGATACGAGGTCACTGAAAAAAACATCTTCGCGGTTGGACCACAACACGGTTGTCCAAATCTGACGATCGCTGGGACGTTGCGAGTATGAGAGATTTATGGATAAAGAATAATTCCAGTAGTTTTCGGGGTTAATTAGCTCACAAGACAAGACGGAAAAGCAGCCGAATGTAGGTCAGGTATTGAGTCATCGATGGACAGATACACAGCCTCAGAAATCAACACCTGTAAAAAAGACAAATCTTGTGCTGATGTGCAGAGCAGAATTATCAAACTTAACGGATCTTAATTAACATTCTATGGGTAGGCCTACTCAAATTTCAGAAGATAAATCATTTATAGTAATTTTAGGTGTTACAGTAAAGACTATTAAGAAAACTGCTTTTGGATTATTTCATCTCTGACGATGTGGGAAGCGATATTCTTAGGAATTTTGATAGCAAATGAAGATATTCAAGAGTGGTTGAATTGTGATCATTAACAATTCATCAATCATTTTTTTAATCAATACTCTGATTATTTATCAATAATTTTATTTTGATATTCAAGTACCGGTAACTGTTTTTACAAAAAATGCAATCTGCAAATTAAAACAGAGCCTTACCGAGATGTAGCCTATTACAGACTGCTTGTCAACCGTTCATGCGATGAAGATATTCAGGAATGCTTGAGTTTTTATTATAGTTTTTAATACCGCACATGTAATTTTATTTTGATATTTTATTTTATTTTAAACAATTTGTTTAAAATCACAATCTGCAAACACATACACACGTAATGTCATCTTGTCTACCGCTTATATGACATCATCTCTACAGGTAAGTCATGGTGGGCCTACAACTAACATGTGACCTTAAAGGATGCTCATTTTAACTATGTCACGTTTTAGATAGGAGGGAAAATATCTTGTATTTCATATAAAATTTAGACTTCTTAACAAATAAATATCTATTGCAAGAGAGCGCTAGATGACTCCAGACTACATGTACATAGAAAATAGTAAAACTGACCATGAAGGTGGCATTATGGACTATCATGGACTCCTAGATATTAAATCTCTACTATCTATGAGTCCATGAAGATATGACATTATGCTTTATGTTGGCTAAAATATCAAATGAAATTTCGCAGTTGGAGTCATCTAGCGCTATCTTTTTTCATACAAGGAAGTAAAAGTCAATAATGTTTCAAATTGTCAACGCTGAAGCATTCAAAGATTTGGGGTTAGTATCACCAATAAGGGACTTCAATAATGATCATCCCACTTGGACATTTCATGAAAGAAAAATTTCAATGCCAGGTTCAAAGTGACTTTTGAGATGAACTCCAATTTCTCATGACCATCGCTTGAACGGTCCGATAGAAACATAAGGTCCTCTGAACCGTTTTCTAAAATTGTTGTATTTCTTTCCTTGAGCCAGTCGTCGAATACTTTTCTTGCCCAGTAGTTCTGATTCATGGTGTTTTGAGGAATGGTGGTCTTCCGTATCTTATTCAGCTCTTCAGTTGTAAAAGGTGTGGCGTGTCTTTTTGTCATGATTTCTTTGACCGTGTTGCTTTGCGATGGTAAACTATCTTAAAAGAAATGCCTATCCGTCTGACCCTAGAATGACGTCCAAAACTTTGATTTTGAATTTTGAATGCAGATCAGTGACCTAAATGAAAGAAACCATATCCATAGAATTAGTACAGATGTACCTATCAAAAGGGTCAAATTTCTAGCTATCTTTGATATCTTGATTTCCAACATAGACGTCTCTTGATTTCCCAATACTTTCTTCTTCTTCTTCTTCTGTTTATATTTAGACAATTAGAAGTCTATGACTTAGAAATAGATTTCTTAAGAACGAAGCACTATGAACGGAAATCCATGGACATCTATCTACATTCTCAATTTAGAAAGGACATTTGATCATAGATAACAAACAATCATTTTAACAAATTGTCCCTGGCATTTTAACAATATTGTCCCTCCATTAACAAGCTGTCCCTCTCTCTGATTGGCTGAGATGAGCATCCTTTAAGTTAAGGTTACAGGAGGATATCATGACTGTATGGGATATACAGAGGTGCATAAGTTAAGGTTACAGGAGGATATCATGATTGTATGGGAAATACAGAGGTGTATAACTATGTTAAAATCCCGAGGCCGTAGGCCGAAGGATTTTAACATAGTTATACACCGAGGTATTTCCCATACAGTCATAGAGATATCCTCCTGTAACATACTTAAAGGATGCTCATCTCAGCCAATCAGAGAGAGGGACAGCTTGTTAATGGAGGGACAATATTGTTAAAATGCCAGGGACAATTTGTTAAAATGATTGTTTGTTATCTATGATCAAATGTCCTTTCTAAATTGAGAATGTAGATAGATGTCCATGGATTTCCGTTCATAGTGCTTCGTTCTTAAGAAATCTATTTCTAAGTCATAGACTTCTAATTGTCTAAATATAAACAGAAGAAGAAGAAGAAGAAAGTATTGGGAAATCAAGAGACGTCTATGTTGGAAATCAAGATATCAAAGATAGCTAGAAATTTGACCCTTTTGATAGGTACATCTGTACTAATTCTATGGATATGGTTTCTTTCATTTAGGTCACTGATCTGCATTCAAAATTCAAAATCAAAGTTTTGGACGTCATTCTAGGGTCAGACAGGCCGATAGTTTACCATCGCAAAGCAACACGGTCAAAGAAATCATGACAAAAAGACACGCCACACCTTTTACAACTGAAGAGCTGAATAAGATACGGAAGACCACCATTCCTCAAAACACCATGAATCAGAACTACTGGGCAAGAAAAGTATTCGACGACTGCCTCAAGGAAAGAAATACAACAATTTTAGAAAACGGTTCAGAGGACCTTAGTAGTAAGTAAAACTCCACCACTGGACCGCGCAAGATGGCCGCCGTCGCTGATGTCCCCCCCTCCTGTCCGTCGAGTCGGTCGTGGTGTGCCGCCGTGTTGCTTCGAGTCTGACGTCCCCCCCTCTGGCCGGCCGTCGTAGCGCGCGGTGATGTGCTGTCCAGGTTGGCGTGGTGTGCCGGCCAGATTGGGAGGGTGGTGTGCCGGCCAGGTTGGGAGGGTGGATTGTCGGAGCTCACCTGAAAAAATCCTAAGTGTCAGAGTGGCTTTGTATGGATAAAATTTTGAAAATTTTCCAAAGTGTGGCATTTCGACCTGCGACCTTCACCAAAACATTTTTCATCAAATTTCACTGACCCCCTCCCCCCCCGAAAGCAGTCTTCTAACTTTAGTTCTAGTGGACGGATTTTGTCTTACAGCTACTCGTTTGAAAGACGAGAAAAAACTGCTCGACACCATTTTTGCCGCGAGTCAATCGGACCAGCCGTTCAAAAGTTAGAGCTGTTACAAGATTTTAGGTCGGAGCTCACCTGAAAAAATCCTAAGTGTCAGAGTGACTTTGTATGGGTAAAATTTTTGAAATTTTCCAAAGTGTGGCATTTCGACCTGGGACCTTCACCAAAACATTTTTCATCAAATTTCACTGACCCCCTCCTCCCCCGAAAGCAGTCTTCTAACTTTAGTTCTAGTGGACGGATTTTGTCTTACAGCTACTCGTTTGAAAGAGGAGAAAAAACTGCTCGACGACATTTTTTCCGCGAGTCAATCGGACCAGCCGTTCAAAAGTTAGAGCTGTCACAAGATTTTAGGTCGGAGCTCACCTGAAAAAATCCTAAGTGTCAGAGTGACTTTGTATGGGTAAAATTTTGAAAATTTTCCAAAGTGTGGCATTTCGACCTGGGACCTTCACCAAAACATTTTTCATCAAATTTCTCTGAACGAGGGGGGGAGGGGGGGTCAGTGAAATTTGTCCCAGGTCGAAATTCGGAAGTTTTAAATTTTTCAAAATTTTCACCACACTGGAGCTCTCACACTTAGGAATTTTTTCACTTGTGGCATGTTACATGGACATGTGCTGACGCACCCACTTCCCGTGGTCACATGAGAATGCTTCAGGTGTCATATGATAGAGAATAATGAGACGATTCGTTTGCAACAAACCGCATGTCGCTACGATGAATACTTTCGGAGATAGAAGCATTTTAAGTTTTCTTCCGAGCATATATAAACCCCCGACAACGTAAGTCTGATCACTTCATCGAAAGACGAGGTAAGCGACGGTCGTCGCTCTGAGCTCCCGATATCGGGTGTTTCAAAGGACTATATCTTTTGAAGTAGGCAAGCTATCTTCTTACTTCAAAGTTTGTATGATAGAGTTTTATTATGTCTTTACTACTGATAAATTTTTTTAAAAGTAGTATGAGTACTAAAATGCGGAATTTTTTTAAAAATTCTTAATTTTCAGTTTTTTCAAAGTTTTAACATGTAGACTAAGGTTTTCAAGTATGCTGAGTTCAAATCTACTATCAGATTTGAAATTTAACTCAGTCTGAGGCAGCTTTGAGGGGTTAGATCCCAGCTACTGATCACTACCTTTGACTCGGTGTTGCTGTTACCACTTCGGAGCAGTGACAATGATGTCTTCAGCTGTAAAGAGCGGGTATCGGGGAAGATCTTTCACTTCCCTAGTGATCAGTACAAGGCCTTCGGGCTGTCGACGGGATCGAGTGCCACTCACTATACTCAAATCTATAATTCGTCACTAAGTGTAATGCTTTAGGAATATGACTGTACTACATGATTCCAAACTTATACAAATTTCATTATCTTACAGTTAACAAGAAATCTCAGGCATGGCTAACGACAAAAATAGAAAATTCCACATTAAAATGTGTACATGTGGGCGAATCAATCGCAGTGCGGACGCCAAGGCGCATGTCAAGAAGGCGGGCACCGACCACATGATTATCCTGAATAGGGTTGCGTGTGTGAAGTGTAGAGTGTTGAAGGGTGATGAGGATGAGGCGCGTTTTTACAGAGTGCATGCTGACTGTAGTGGAGGTTTGGTGAATGACTTGCGATTCACGCAGTTGATTGTTGAAGAGAGGGAGCGAATGTTGGCGATAGAGCGAGAGGGCAAGGTTGAGAATGTTGTTGAGAATGATGAGTTGGCGAGAGCAGTTGCGTCGTTGGAGGCTGAAATTGGGCGAAAGAGAGTGCTTGAGAGTGATGATGAGGATGATGTGGATTTAGATAGGGAGCGTGTGAGGAAGCGTGTGAGGAAGTTGAGCTCTTCGTCGTCGGAGGTGTCAAACATTGTCATCACCGACCCCCCGAAGAGCTCATCTTCCCCAAAAGTGAAGAGTGGTGGGATTCGTAAGCAGTCGGCGAGATGGTTGAAGGATGAAGAGAAGAGGCATGTATCGCAGCAGATGGCGCATGATTTGTTGATAAATAAGTATGAGAGTTTGAAGAAGGTGAAGGATGAAGTCGTGAAGGAGTTGGATGAGTTGAAAAAGAAGGAACTGAAGTCGAAGGAGGTAGCGGATGAGAATATTCGAATGAGGCGTAGTGGGACTGATTTGAAGAATGAGACGCGAGAGTTGGAAGAGAAGAATGATGACTGTGAGAAGAGGGCGAGTGCTGCGGAGAGAAGAATGAGAGATGCAGAATCGAAGTTTGAGGAGATGATGAAGGAGATGACTGTGTTGAGAGCGAGGAATGTTGAGTTGGAGAGGAATGTGGCTCGGCGGGGTGATGAGAGGCAGGCGTATGAGAAGTTGGAGCGCATGAGGGATGAGTGGAATCGTGTGAATGAGGATAGGTTGTTTGAGTTTCACATCCCTATTCGGGATAATCATTTGGATGGACAAGTCCTTGTAAATCAAAGTCTCGACGAGTCCATCATATGTTACAACGGCCATCCAACCAAAAAATGCCTACATGCCAGCCTGAGAATGCGCGGTCATCTGCACAAATTTTCAATTCGGAAGCGCGCGAGACTACCTAAGGATGGCTAACTTGGTAAGTGAAAAGTAAATAAGATAGTATATCCTATTCTAATACATGTCATTTTCATTGCAGATCTTAGCCCGCCTTCACCACCCCATCACGACACTCCGAGAACGAACCATCGGCTCTCTTAAGGGCCACCTAGGGGCAAGACATGATAGAACCTCCACCCGGTTTGCCCTGGGCAGTCTTCGGACTGGCGAATGCTATCATTAAGTTGAATCTGCTATCAGTCAACTTGAACGTTGCGTCGCGTTAGAGGGGTATATAAACCACTGCCTCTCATTTCATTTCATTTCAATCATGCAGACGCCGAACAGTCAAGTCAGCTCTCCTCGCGGACCGCAGTTAAGGCCGCGAAATTTATTTGAGGAATTTGTCAGGCTAGAGGAGCAAGACAGAGTTTACAATAATCTTGCTCGGATTGGCAATCCGATGACAGCAACTGTTGTCAATCCAACGAAATGGCGCTACATTCCACTTTTTAGCCACGTGCCAGTTAGCGTGGAAGTCGACACTGCTACCAAAGAGAGAGTCAAAGACTCTCTCAGCAGAATTGGTGGGTGTAAGATGACGTTACTCCCGAGAACGAACCATCGGCTCTCTTAAGGGCCACCATGGGGCAAGACATGATAGAACCTCCACCCGGTTTGCCCTGGGCAGTCTCCGGACTAGCGAATACTATCATTAAGTTGAATCTGCTATCAGTCAACTTGAACGTTATGAAGTCGATTGCCATCCCTGAAGCATTCTGATTCGCTGTTGAGCAATTAATTGTTGAAAACTCTATATAAGCCAGAAGATTGTAGTGCTTCTCATTCAATTTTAAGTCACGATGAAAGCAACATCTACTAGCACCATTCCCGTCTTCATCGATGAAGACAACGCCATTCCCGAGTTCATCATCCTCGACGAGTGGGATGAAGAGGATGATAAGAAGGGGAAGATCGAGAAGATCGTTTGGACGGATGGGGTGTGGACTCCGAATACCACTCGCATCCGAAAGGTGCCAGATACACCAGCACGACCTCGGCGGTATAGGGTCTATGACAACTTAACCGTCATACCCATTGACTATTCCAGCCAATAGTCAACTTAAATTCACACCCCGAGAACGAACCATCGGCTCTCTTAAGGGCCACCATGGGGCAAGACATGATAGAACCTCCACGCGGTTTGCCCTGGGCAGTCTTTGGACTGGCGAATACTATCATTAAGTTGAATCTGCTATCAGTCAACTTGAACGTTGCAAATGAAGTTCGGTGTAATACTTCCTTCCGACGGGCGTTCCTGTAAAGGGCGGCGGTGAAACCCGTAGCTATGTATACCGCAAGGGACATTCGGCAATGGTCAATCTTGTTAAACCTCTCTGCGTCATGTTTGCAAGTGATTGCCTCTGTCTCAACGTAGTATGCATTCGCGCCAGGGTGACATTTAGCCAACTGTCGAAGGTTACCTTATAAACTTTCCATTGCATACGTTATGAGAACCATGAGTTCTACCTGTCTCTATCAATGAGACGAATTGATGAATGGAATGAAATGGGAGGACACTCACGCGCCACACGCAACATAACACACTTCTCTCTTCCGTAGTCTAACAAGCTCTTTACACATGGATCGCAGTCGATTGCTATCCCTGTATCAGAAGTGTAAGCTATCTTAATTTTATTTGACACTATTTCATCTATCATCATCGCCCATATGAAATGTTTTAAGATTTACAAGTTAGACTAAGCGTGCTACTATTTCCAAATGAAAAAGTATACATGGTTAAATCATCCACTGAAGCCCCATTCAAGTAAGTCAGTATGAAAGCAAAGATAATACGAAATAAAAATTTATTATGGCATGTATTTCAAAAGGTCTTCATCGTCAATATCGTCCCAGAGTCTGGCTTCACATAGATCGCAAAAACAGTTCACTTGCTTTAATCGTTCTTCCACTGCGAGCCTCACTTTGTCGATATACTCCCACTCCGCCATAGTTCGTGGCTGGGAGTTAGGGGTGTACCACTCATATAATTGGTGGAGGAATTTGGTGCTGGTGATCTCCATCACATCGTCAGTATCGTACTGGAGATACTTCCACCTCACGCCTGTTAAGTCGGGACACTCCTTCTCACATACACTCTCTTCGTCGTCCGCTGGTAATGACAACTTTCTGATATTGTCCAGTCGGTACACCTTCTCTACCTTCCCCTTCGTTGGAGCGTTTGGTGCAACGAGCGCCTTTGGTGTTGAGCATGGAGAAGAGAATTTTGTGTTTGGTGTTGTCGGAGGGCTTGTCATGTTGACTGTGAATAATAACTTTGAAATGTTTTCTAATTCTTAAGTATCAACAAGCAACCAATCAGAATGAACAGCCAATGAATGATGAATATGAAAGTATATATGTAAAGTGACATTCGTGTCATTTCACTCTGTCTTTGTGACATATAAGTGAAGTGTTCTCTGGCGAATTCTATATTTGAGGCGTACAAGTGAACTGCTCTCTCGTGAAGTCTCTATGTTGTTGAAGTATCAACCTTAAACTCGATTTCGTTGAAATGGTAAGTTGAAAATTTCTTCACTCATCTCCCTCAAACGTGTGGCTAATAGCATCTTCCTCAATTTCAGGCATCAACTTCATCACCAACGCCCTCCCTTCTCGAGGAAAGTTTAGAGTTGTTGAGTGAAGGTAGGTTGTAACAATACACTGAGACTTGAACAGAGATGATAGAATGACTTCTCTTTCAGGTGATGTGAGTTCCAGCTCAGGACTCTCGCGACAAGGCAACGAGTGGGAATGTGCCGAATGCGGACATATGTTTACAAGGAAGCACAGTCTCCTTCGACACATCAAACAACGTGTGTGTCAACGCAAAGCGGCATCAATCTCCGGAGGTGAAGTTGATTCTGACGATGACATCTCCTTTCCTTGCGATTTGTGCCCTCTTTCTTTTGATAGTCACTTTCAGCGATCTTCACACAGACTTCAACACACGCATGCAAATGATCACTACACCAACGGTACCTCTACCATCTCCCTCATTAATGTTTCACATAATAATTTAGTACGCGACTACTGTATGGAGTCCAATACTCAAATAGTAGATTTTCCTGAGTGGCTCCTTCAAAATTCTAACATTATCGAAGCGCTCTTCAACAATTTAGACAATTTTAGAATGAAGGCGCTCATCTACCTCAAACTAAAATATATTAAGATAGATTTTCAAACGGGTCAAGTGACGGAGAGAATACAGTTTCATGTTCCTTCCTCTTCCGCAACTGAAGTTGTAGACTGTGAGTCTTGGCTAAATTTTCACATTCAATGTTTAAAATCAAATGTAGATAAGTTCAATGAGCGCGACAGCGCTCTCATTTTTGATGGTGTGGACTCAGCCATATTCAAAATTTCCCTATTAGAAAGTCATGCAGCTCGAGGCACATTTAAACTACCAAAAACGTTGTATAATAAGAAAGCTGTCATCAATGTCGATTGTACATCACAGTGTTTCATATAGTCCTATCCTATTCCATTATATGATATCAACGCGCACCGAGATCGCACCTATTATAGACAATAACTAGACTTTGTAAGGTTGTGATAGTAAAACATGAAATTCAAAGATGTAGAAACGTTATAAGATTAAAATTGTCGTTCACGTGTGGGAGAAGGGGTTGAAGGGTGCCCGCTATAATTCACGTTCAACTTGTTATGAACGTGTAGTCAACCTCTTATTAGTAAAACAAGATGATAGCGAGGAATGGCACTACTGTGGTATTCCCAAAATCTCTCGCTTGTACACTCACTTGGGGCACTCTAAAAGTGGTGAATATTTTGTATGCGACAACTGCATCCGCTCCTTTTGGAGTAAAGATAAATTTGAAACTCACTATGAATGGTGCAAGCGAGGTAAATTACAAATGGAACGCATGCCCAAAGATAAAATATTTTCACATAGGGATAATGGTGACGAATTAAGTCCCCTGCGTGTCATTTACGCAGACATAGAATGCTACATTGATGATATCATCCCCAAGCCAGCAGCCATATCCTGCTATGAAGTATGGCATGACCACTTTAGGAATAGACAAAACAAAATGCATACTTGGCAAGGTGAAGATTGCATTTCAAAATTTCTAGAATTTCTCGAACAGGCTGCTAAATTTCAACAATCATATGATTCTCATTTGCAGCGTAAGTCACTACATATGTCAGATGAAGACAAACAAAAATTTGAAAGTTGCACATCGTGCCCTAAATGTCATAAAACGTTTGATGACGATAAAATTAAGAAAGTGCGTGATCATGATCACATCACTGGTAAATTTAGAAACGCACTCTGCTCCAAATGTAACTTTTCACTTAGGTTGAGACGTCGTGTACTACCCGTCATTTTGCATAACTTTAAGGGCTATGACAGTCATATGCTCATAAAAGGAGGGTTGAGCCAGATGAAATCGTGGCAGTTTAATGTAATAGCACAAACGAGAGAAAAATTCATGGCAATGACAGCAAAAGTACCAGTAGATAAAACTAAAGAAAATAAGACAGTCTTCTTCGAAATAAAATTTTTAGATTCATTTCAATTCATGTCAGCGTCACTAGCTTCTCTCGTTCGAAATCTCAAGTTTCTTCCCCATAGTCAAACTTTGAAGAAACACTATCCAAACTTAACGGATGAAATAATCACTCGCAAAGGAGTCTTTCCTTATGCGTATTTTAGCTCAATGTCTAAACTAAATGAAACAACCCTTCCTTCCATTAACAAATTCCAAAACGATTTGACGGGTCAAGATTGTCCAGTAGAAGATTATGAACATGCTCAAGAGGCATGGTTAAAATTTGATTGTAAAACGTTTGGCGATTATATGATCGCTTACTTAGAATTAGATGTCATTTTGCTGGCTGATGTCTTTCAGGAATTTCGACGTGGCCTTAGAAGAAGACAAATTAGATCCTGTCCACTTTGTCAGTCTACCAGCCATGTCCTTTAAATCAGCCTTTAAAATGACTGGTGAGACCATTCATCTCTTACAAGACCCGGAGATGTATAATATATTTGAGCGCGGAATACGCGGTGGTCTCACATTTGTAAATAAACATCATATAAAATCTGAAACAGTAGGTGATGATCATATCCACCTAAAGTACTATGACCAAAATGATTTATATGGTAGTTCACTGTCTAAACCACTACCTCATTCCGAGTTTAGTTGGTTAAATCAAGATGAGCTTGAGTATTACTCCAACCCTTCAAACATACTGAAGATTCCAGATGAAGGTGATTGGGGATATTATTTTGAAGTGGATTTGATTTATCCAAATAGCATTAAAAATAAAAATTTCCCACTCGCACCTGAATCTGGTGAAGTGACTAAAGATATGTTTTCACCATTCATGTCACAATTTCATAATAACTTAACAGAGTGTGGACAGCCAAGATACAAACCATGCCGCAAACTTTTACTCACCCAATATGATAAGAAAAATTATCTCGTACACTTCTGCATACTAAAATTCTATTTAGAAATGGGCATGCTTCTAAAGTCAGTTCACCGCAGTATCAAATTTAGACAGAAAGCCTTCCTCAAACCCTACATAGATAGTAACAGTCAAAAACGTGCACTCGCCCAAAATAATTTTGAAAAGGATTTTTATAAATATAAGAATAACAGTCTTTTCGGAAAGACCATGGAGGATGTTAGAAAACGTATGAACTACAAACTAGTCGTTGATGAACAAAAATATCACAAATTGACCTCATTACCTCTTTTCATTGATAGAGACATCATCGATGAGGATCTTGTAGGTGTTAAAATGATAAAATCAGAAGTTGAGTTGTGCAAACCCATCTATATTGGACAAGCCGTTTTAGATTATTCCAAGCTTGAAATGTATCAACTCTTCTACAAAATATTAAGACCATGCCCTCTCGTAAAAGAGGTTCGCTTGCTGGGTGGTGATACAGATAGTTTCTTTTTAGGAATTACCACTCAAAAAGATTTAAATTTTAATGAAGTAGGCAAGTCATTAGAAAAATATTTCGACACATCTATCTACAATCCCACTCATCCACTCTATTCCATGCAGAATGAAGCCAAACTTGGTTGTTTTAAGGATGAAACAGCAAGAACGGAAATAGATGAAATGATTCTCCTCCGTCCTAAAATGTATTCCATGAAATTAAAAGAATGTGCAGATAGTATTAAGCGTGCTAAAGGTATATCATAATCCATTGTTCACAAAATGAAACATCGGTCCTATAAGAAGGCCTATAAAAATAATACTATAACGTTTGTCAATATGACAATCTTAAAATCTCAAATTCATACTGTGAAAACGCACACGTTCAAGAAACGAGCGGTTTCAGCATGGGAGGATAAGAGGTGTTGGATAGGACATAACACATCTCTTCCACATGGACATCCTGACACAAACATACCTCCACCCAAAAGAATAAAACTCACGCTACCACATTCAGGAGATGTATTGACATAATCAACTTTAACTCAGTATTTTCATGTTGCTTTTGTAGATATACATGGTTGTTTTATGTATCGCATGAGATCGTTTCTTCCTTGTGAATATATGCCCACAGTCAGCCCATTCCCCCTTTATCTGTGAAAAGACTTTTTCATACACATATTTTTATTTCAATAAACTTATCACAATGACTTCACTTTGTTTTCCGAAACACTAAAGTTATGAGGGATTTAGTATCTTTCACATGGATGCACTCTTGTAAACCATTGGTAATTCTGATAGCAATAGAGGGTATAGTTTGTTTGACGACGGGATGATAGAAAATAGATTCAAACATCTTCTCGACTATTCCATATGAAGCGTCTTTATCATGAATGAAATCGCGTAAAATGTATTCTTTTTTCTCACCAACAGAAATAGGAAGAATCAAATCACTTTGAATGTAAAGGTGCTGTTCATGTTTATCAAGTGTCATTGGTGTTTCTATACCAATCGTATGCGCAGCAGTAAACACAGTTTGTAGCATTGAAAAAACAAAGAGTTTTTTCAAATTTTTACTCAATTGACATTGAATGTCATCACCCAGTTTCAGAACAACGCGTTGATTTTCAATTGAAAACGAAATGTGGTGTGTCTTTACATCATATTTACTTTTCATCACATGCTTTAACTTCTGTTGTATATAAGGATTTACTACATGAATGAAGCTTTCAACTGTATGATATAGACGCGGCATTATATTGATAGCAACTTTAGATTCTTGATAAGACTGGTAAATTTTCTTGATGCGATCACCATAGATGTCAACCCACCATTCATCATTAACTGAATCAGCTTTAGTGTAATATTCATGAGAAGCATACACCAGACCGCTTCCAATAATAGGGGTTGGATGTCTTACAAAATGACGCAAGGTTGGAGAGAAATAAACTGTAAGTTTGTCATTATATTTCTGAATAACCAACTTATCTTTGTCCGCCATAATTTTCTCTCCATACTTCTTACCCACAGTCTCATTCCATCGTTTTACTAACTCAATAAGTGATAAAGGTTGAACACTACGCTTTTTCAAAATGATGCGTTCTTCGCATTCTACAACATCTTCATCAAATATTTTAAATTTATAATGAAATTTGTTGATTCGATTTGAATAAACTTTTTAACATTTGCATTAGCAATTGACGTTAGATGTAGTCCATGACCAAAACGGAGATGTGGATAGAATTCAGTATCCAACCTCAGTGTAAGACCTTTAGTAAAAGAATGAAAGCGAAGGAACTGTCTCCCACTCCAATGATAGATAGTAAACTCATAAACTTTCTGATCCTTATTCTTCATGATGGAAGTATTACCACTGTTGAACGCCTTAATAATTTTCTCATTCCCAAATGGACCATAATAATCTGGTTTTGTCTGAATCCATTCATAGTTCCACTTTCCATCTGACGTTAAATTGTATGGGAACTGGAATGCATTATTCATCGTTATTCCATCATGGGTGTGAGGAGTCAATATCATTTCTTCCAAATCATTGACATTCTGAATATTGCTATCATAGCAAATACTAGAAACGCCAACCTCCCATTCACCTTCTAAATGTAGTGGGCGATTTAATTCTACTCGATAGTCTGATGGTTTATTATTAGGAAATTTATTCATAGAAGCATTAATGGGCAGGTAGATTAGAAACTTGTCCTTATTTTCACCTTCCATATTATTCACATTGGAAAAATATATTAGCATACTTTTGCATTAACTCTTCATTCGGAAATGGAGTGTGATACTTGTCACAGCATCTTTATGAAAAGGAATCAACGCACCAGCATCGTCATAAATTGCAATATCAATTTGTGGGATGTAGTTTGATTTCAGCTTTGTATAATGCACTTTCTTGAAAGTATGCTCAGATAAAATACTGCAGCTTTTTGGCTGGTATGGTATCATTGCTAGCAATGGAGCTTCAACATCTCTCACACGTACATCTTCACCAATATTGGAATATATCTGAAAATAGTTAATACGACGCGATAGTGACATGTCTGCGCTAGCTTTGGTTACAGTACCACTTTTAAAGATATATTGATCAAAACCCAAAATGTCCATTAGAGTTTTATCCATAATTAGTTCAATACCTTTTCCACTTATAGTGAGAGACAAAACACCTTCTTTTTCAGAAAATGAAATTTGTTGCTCATTAATCACTTCATGTAAATAATCTACAACCAATTTAAATGAAGTAATAATGCGAGGCATCAACACTCTTGTTTCATGTAAGACACCACCGAAAGGCTCTACACACTTTCTGTATAAAGATACGGTCCATTCTGTATCAAATTGATTTGACCTTTCACATGGTAAATGTTTCATATCAAATTTTCCATGAACAGCTGCAGAACGATGTCGTAAGAACTGATGAAAATCTTTTGAACAAACTAATACTAGATCATCATCATTTAATTTACTTATTGCAATATGATTAGATGATTTGATATAAGTCAATGTTACCACTTGTTTACCATCAACTCGAAGGAGATAATTAAATTTTTTCAATAATGTTTCAGGAGTCATGTTTGTCTTTCTTGGCTTAATCACAATCTTCTTCACCAACGTCTTCTCATTTCTTGGAATAAAATCTACATAATAAGCTTCCTCTTGATATATTAACTGTTTATGACCACTTGGGTGGTAATTAACGTTATAATTATCATAGCTTGTTAAAGCGCTAGCGAGGTAACCTAAATCATTTTTTAAACTTAGACTTAAACCAACAATCCAATCTTTCTCAACTACATGATGTACATAATTATGATCATCATTGTGCGGAGTAAATTGGACAATATGTTTACACGCTTTATTCAGGAAATCATATATAAACTTTTTACATGATAAGAGATCTTTCTTTGGCCACTGTGGAATGTATACTCGGCAGCCCTTTTCACATTGGTAAGCAGCTGTGCGTCTCATATTAATAGTCATCACCTCATGATCAAAAGTATAGACACAGTTGCTATGAACAAGTTGAGTGACACCCACTTCCCACTTTCCATTTAGCTGTTGTGCATGATCAATGGGAGTAGTAAAGAGTGCGGCTCGATTACTAGCAAATCTATTTGCAGCCGCATTGCTAAGCAAAATATGATAAAACGACATTTTTATATTGCTGATCTGCTGCTTTGCATAACATCATGAAGACTTGGATTTTGGACTCTCTACAATATATCAGAGTTGATCGTGATGGAAACGTACATTTCAAAATTTCTCATGGTCATACATCAAGAGGTATTACATTAACATGGCGACAATTTGTCAACCTCAATGATATCATGAGGGATTTGGAATATTTTGAAACATTAAGATTCATCTCCTTGGGTGATCAAGTTTGGCTTCAACATTACAGAAATGAAATTCAAATCTGCCATTCTCATTCCGCAAACTGTTTCTCATTTCTCAAATACAATTGGGAGAAGTATAGAAGATACATACATCGCTCCATCATGACATTTATTCGTCGTGAGTTCATCTCTCTACTATGCAAATCTTAATCAGACATGACTACCACGCACCATGAGTTGGAAATTAGATTCCCTACAACGTATTGAAACGGATTATGATCGAAACGTCTATTTCAAAGATTCAACTGGAAATGTGAGAAGAGAGTTTGCTTTATCTTATCGTCATTTTCAATCTCTACATCATATCATGAAGGATTTGAAATACTTCTATATGAAAAGACATTCACGTATTGGAAATCGCATCTGGTTGCGCGTCAACAATCGGCGAATTCAACTCTATCATTCCCAACTCCATACTAACTTCACATTTCATCAAGGTAGTTGGGAAAGTATAAAAGGAAGGTACATCGCTCAATTTACTCATTTTTTCATCATGAAGCGCCCTCGCTACACCATCGTCAACATTCTCCGTCGCTTCAGACACTACACCAAAATCGATCTCACAACATTACACCAACACCTTCCAAACAGCAAGTATTACCCGGGCCGACCTCAAATGTTAGTGGTGAAGATGAAGAAGTCACGGAATCTTCAACTCTTCCCAAATGGAACTGTACAGATTCTCGGCGCCCTTTCTCATTCATCGGCGCAGTCAATGCGCTTAGAGCTACAGAGACTACTACGTCGGATATGGAAGAGGGAGAGGTGTGTGATGTCGAATCTGACTGTGGACAATATGGTGATCTCTACTCAATTGAGTGAAAGTGTATCATTTTTGAAGATTCGTACCAGCAGTTACAATTTGTGTTATGAACCCGAACTTTTTCCTGCAGCTCTCATTAGTAGTTGGTTACCTGTGCATGTTGCAATCTTTCATAATAGTAAAGTGATCATTACTGGACTAAAATCTCATGTAGAAGCAAATGTGATCCTAGACTATCTCATCGAGTATGTACTTACCCAGCGGATTGTAAAATAAAAAACAATTTTTCCAACATGATGTTTTTATTTCAAATCATGATAGAACTTACAAATCATTTTTTCATTAGAGGATGGATTACATGAAAAGTTTTGAATAACAGATACAAATCGAGATACATGTAAACGTTTTAAGATGAAGTACAGTACAAAAGCACCACACGTTGATGAAAGTGGATGTTGTAGTATGCGTTCATTTCGCTGATATTGACGCGTATGTTTTCTCAACCACTGCTGTGTTGGTATATTTGGAGGTTGAGCAAGAGAGTCAAATAGTTCACCACGTCGGTCTTCTCCAATAAAGATCGCTTTCCAATGCTCACCGCCTAAATTCTGCGAATGAGTGTTTAGCACAATAAAGATGGGATAGTGATTTACTGCAGGTGGTAAGGTATCGAGCGAATAGACATTATCGAAAGCTTTCAACGTCGCTTCGTCTGCATTACGCTGTACTTTAGTTTTAATTTCGTCAGCGGTCAACCAACTTATTAACGATTATACTGAAGAATCACGTCACGATACTTTGTAATTTCAATATTTGAATCGAAGACTGCATAAATTAATACATTGATCGTCTCAGGTAGTGTTCTTTTAAACGTCAAATCCAAACGAATATTATGAGGCACGTTCGCTTGACGATAGGGGGCACTAATATCGCTGTCAGCAGTCAAATCAAATGCATAAATAGTATATCCACTCTTAAACTCCTTCGTAGTGAGTCCGTTGGTGTCATCCGTATTGTAAAAGCCAAAGACATCCATAAAATCATCATAACTGCGCATAAATTGATCCGAAGCAAAATCTGGATTGTAGAGTGGACCAGTATGACTCACACCATTTACACGTAAAGCAATTTCACTTAACTGATTGTGTTCAAAATTGAAAGGATTCTTCTTTATATTACCATTAAATGCATCATTTTCAACCATTGCCACCATGAGGAGCTTCGGTGCTTCCGATGGAAAGAGGCCATCTTTCATGAAACTCTTTTGATCTTTCGGAATTGTAAAGGTGAGAAGCTTTGTATGCTGAACGGGGTAAATGGCATTTTGGCGGTTAAGACCTTCAGCATGCCCTCTAATGACACTTGGATTCGGTACTACTCGACGAATGTAAAGTGCAATATCTTCCACATGAATTCTAAAATTGTCAACTTTAGCAAATGCATTCAGTGCAAATTCAGGCTTATTCAATGTCAGCTTGAGTCGCATGCTGGTATTACAGAGTAAAAACTTTGACTGTCTAAAGAAGTCTAAATTCAGCGGACCATATAGCTGACATACTTTACTATCTTTAATCATAGCAGATCGCTTTACAAAGCCACTGTTTGTTTCAGCATCAAATTTTCCTGCTTCATCTCTGTACCATCCCATGGCTTTCATATGACTTTTTGTGCTGCTGGATGAAACTGTGATACATGATTGAAATATGATTTATAGGGATAATCGCTTTGACCACCTTCCACCTGCTGCTCTCCAATCGTTAGAGAAACATCGCGAAGTAATGTAGTCAATGGTAAATTGTTCAGTCCAACTTTATATGTATCGTCAATAGCAGTTCCATCTGCTTGCTGAATTCTAAACCTCAAATCAACCATCGCATAACTCAAATCTATGTAGTCATCACTACCACCAGGAATAACAAATTCAATGGGGCCAGCATTCTCAGCTGTTCGAGGATGATAATCTACAATACTTGAACTAAGAATATCTGTCTGTATGGCTTGTTGATCAAACAAACAAAACCCGGAAGTTTTACACTCCATGATTAGACGTTATGGCAGCGTCGTCGTTTAGCGCCTGATGAATGATTAGAGCCTCTGCGGCGTTTGCGTGAATGCCTTTTGACTGAAGATCGCACCTTACCAGCTCCGCGATGTTTCCTTCTTCCTTTATTCATTCGTTTAGGCGATTTCTTTCCTTGAGTAACACCAGCAAAGGTCTGCTTCAATGTTTTTAAACCGCGTTCCTTCCCACGATTCAACAAACTGCTCTTAAAACTTCTACCTCTGGAAAGATCACTAGCAACATCACCAGCAAAGCCAACGGCATTACTTAAAACATTTCGTTTTAAAGATCTTCCGACATTGGATATGAGAGGTGCTACAACAGATTTCAGTGCACCAAGTATGTTACCTCCACGTTTGCGGCGAGCGCCGATGTAAATTTGTCCTCCACCACTTACATAGGAGGGTCGTGAATAAAATGAGACAGTTGGATTCATAGCTCAAACCCTAAACATTGTTAGTTACAACTTTGCATGAATCACTGTCGATCACTTAGATGAAAGATGTCGGCAAGACGCATCCAAGAGTTCATACTTGAAGGATAACCAGTCCATTTAACAAGACATCATTCTTCACCTTGTCGATTTTTACATCGGATGATTTTCTCTACCAAATATGTTTCACTTTCAGTGACTACCTCAATCTCATCGCGGTAAAAGCTACCCTCAATTTCTTCATTATCGTAATCTTTCAACTTGTAGGTGGTGGGAGAGTCTGTTTGATCAATCCTTGATACTGTAAATACTTCCTCTGTCCAATTCGGAAGGTACCCTTTGGCAAAAACACTTCACTTTTGAGATACGAACTTTATCACCAATTTTCACATGACTTTTCACATGAGTGCGTTTACGTTGGAATGATTCGCGGACTTTATCTACATTGTCAGCATTTTATGTCTACTGGTCTGAGTCCGATAGAACGATGGATAGAGTGATTGTAGGCATGGAGTGTATCTTGTAGAACCTTTGTCCAATTTTGTGTCAAGTTCGCAGTAAAATGTCGCCACTAGCGATTTTTTAATGTGCGATTAAAACGTTCAATGAGTGCAGCTTTATAGGCACTCTATACACTAAACAACTCAATGTCATGCCTCTCAAATAATCTTGTCACATGCTGATTTTCAAACTCTTTTCCTTGATCACTCTGAATTCTTTTTGGAATGCGACCTTCTCGAAAAATTGTTTGGAATGCTTTTGCTAATTCCTTTCTCTTCTTTAGTTTTTAAAGGTTGAGCCCACGCATAACGCGAGAAAATATCAATGACGGTTAAAATAAAATTATTGCCCGAGTTATGTTTTGAAATGGAGGCAACATCACACAAATCTGCTTGCCACTGTTCATCGATGTCATGAACAATATAATGGCGGGTGCGGTACTTCTTTTTTGCTTGTTTGTAGAGTGTATAGGTAGCCTGACCCTTTAACCATCGTTTCACTTGTGATTGTGGAAGACCACTCGCTTTTGATAATTTCTTGATCGATGCAAATCCTGCCGGATGTTTTACATCATAATAGATTGACTTCAAACGTTCAGTCGATGACGACTGACTCTTTTTCCTCCTTCTCATCTTTTTGCTTTCTTGCCTTTCTACATTTACAACAACTGCAGCATTTAGCTTTAGCGGTTTTGCGATCGTGTTCACATTGCTTAGGAGTTTCATTGTGAGAGCTGGCGCAGCAAGTGCAAGTGACAACGACACTCACCTCTGGCGGCTCATTACATGGCAAGCAACACATCTGCTTCATATTAATAGTCTGAGAACATGTATTTCTTGGGAGGAGCAGTTTTAGGTTTTCCTTTGACTAGTTTTAGTGGTGGTGTAGATCTACGTCGAGTTCTTCCTCTTGTTTGCTTAGTGAGTGTGGGAGGGGATGTAGCAGGTGACGTCTTAAACCAATTTGTTGGCATTTTCATCGTCTGAAGCATTGGAGTAGTAGCCACTGTTGAATCAAGTTCTTTCAATGTCTCATTATTCAAAGCAAATTTTGGTACATTATGCTTTTTTAATAGTTTAAGAAAGTATGACCAACCAGGTGGAACATATCCCTGACGGCGCTTTCTACGTGTCGCATACTGAATCAAGTCTTCATAACGTGAAGCATCAAATCACTTTATTTTCATCTGTAATGATTTCTCCTCTATCATTTACATTGAGATGGGGTTTAATACTATTGAAAAGAGATATGGCATGTGCGCGAGATGCTAAAGGTGTTGCAGTCGATATAGAGTCACGCATCTTATTCTTCAAGCTTTTCAATTGCTCAACAGTTTCCGATTGTAATAATACAGCACGATGTGGATCTTTGATGTGAATATTTTGCTGATAATCTATTTCTTTCCTATACATTTGATTTGCAAGAGGTTGCTTTACTTGCTGCATGGCAGTCAATTGTACATATTCATCCTGAGGAATAAAAATCATGCGAGAATAAGAACTCATAGTTTGTAGATAATCATGGGAGTTTTCAAAATATCACTTCGAAATCTAAATTCTTCCGGACACTCTTGCGTAAAGTCAATGAATAAGTAACCGTGTGGTTTTTCAGTAGCTGCTTGAAAAATTTCAATTAAGGCTTTTGATCCTCTTGGTGCAACTTGTCGCGCTAAAATTTCAAATTGACTTTTATCTCGGGGATTCTTGAAAATAGCATAATAGTGTGTATTCAGGTTTCGTGTACGAGCTTCTTTTCCATAAGGAAACAAATTTTGTGTGATATAGATGATGAAGCACTTTTTATGATGTGCTGCGCGAGTGAACATATCTGTAACGTCTTTGGAATTCTTACTTTCTTTTAATAAATCATCCAATACAACAACATCATTAGACTGAAGTTTATCCACTGGAATAATTCCTTCATGTCGAATAAAGTTGCGACTTTGCAATTCCTGAAACAGCGACGGTTGATAAATACCATAACACCAAATCACTCGATTGATAGGTTCCTTAAACAACTCCCTTCTTTTATCCAATAAATTCAGCGTGAAAACAGTTTTACCTGCATGAGATGGACCTGATACAGTCAGAACTTTATCACATTGAAGTCTGAACTCCATTATAATACTTTGAGATTCAACATTTGCATAATTAACGTCTAGAGCCAAAGATATTACCCAATACGTTGCCCACGATAGGAGCTAGCATCGGTAGTAACGCTGGAAGGAAACCGCCCTTTTGTGTTAGAGTTTCCCTCTTTCTTTGAAGGGTGACTTTAGGATTGGAGATGAAACGCAATTTCGTAGCATATCGCTTAAGTAACTTTCGTTGTTTTGGTGCTAATTTCTTCGTCCTCAACTTTCTCACATGAGAAATAATTTCACGAATGGATTTATCGTTAGCATGTCGTATAGCATTGTATCGCTGATTTGCTTTCATTCGTCGGAGAGCTTGAATGGCTGAAGAAAACTTTGAAGACTTTTAACTTTTACGTTTCGTCATTTTTCGTGTTAGTCTTTGCTAAAACCTATCTTTACCACATTTGCATGGGTACTAACTATTGTGGCATAAGTGGCACTCGAAATGAGCAATATCACAGTGGTTGCATTTGCAAAGTTGAATGCAATTACGTATGAAACAGCGTTGACAAAAAGCGTGCTTACATCTCTTGAAGATGCGCTTTTCATTTCCATTCTTTCGCTTACATACATCACAACACATAGTTTCACCGTTACTGATGTCTATAGCAAGTCTTTTTGAAGATATGAATTTGCTAGCCTTTTCTAAATAATAGACGCATGTACAGAAGGAATATACTTCGAGAGTGAGCAGACATAGCTCGAAAACCAGTTGTGCTACAATCAAGTACCACTGCATTTTCAATTTTTCTTTATGGAAAGTTGAATGTGAATATCTGAAATCGCTTCAATCACTAGACTGCTACCATGACGGTTAAATGCGTTAAGACGTTCATCAATTTTTTTCATATGTCTTTTGAAAAATTCTTCGGGGTGATCTACCACTTCCATTGAATAAGAAGCAAAATGGCAAGAGCGAGTTTCCACCTCTTCCTTTCCAAAATGACTAAACTTAATTTTCGCAACTAATCGCGCCATGACAATGCTATCAGAGCATGTATTCATTAACTCTAGAAATAGAGTGCTAGCATCATCGACCACTGCTTCGATGTCGGTCTCATCTTTATGAAAATTTATCACATAATCTTGAACAGCTCCTTTTAAACTTTGCCTATGAAAATGTAATGTTCCGCAGTCGTTTGAGAAAGACATGATCGCCCTTTATCCAACCCATCCATTGCATGAAAACAACAACTCTTCTCATAGTAACATTTATTGAATAACGGTAACAAGCATGCATTATAAATCAATGGTTTGAAACAGATAAAATAGATACAGCTGGTAACTATCATACAGCGAGCAATGATAACCATACAGGACTTTGGCAGTGCTGAGGTAAGGAGGAAAGAAGCATTGGTTATGAACGTAGCTACTACAACGAACAGACAAAATAGGAACAGACAAATCCTTGAAACGTTTCGTGACTTCATGATAATGTTGTTTCACTCTACTATCCCAAGGCGGGAGCAAAATATCATCAATGATTAGATTGGGAAATACTTTCCTCTCCTTACCAGGATTATTACAAAAGATGCGTATAACATTGAAAGCAGCTAACCATCGTTTAAAGTCAATAAGAAGAGCACTCTCACAAGAAAAGCCATAGTCTTGCAAATATTTCAGATTAAGTCCATGAATGTGTTTTCTCGCCCATTGATCAACATTGGGATTGCAGTTGGCATGTTGATGATAGACACTAACAATCTGATATGTCCAATTGTTCATAGCAATAGCACTGAGCTCCTGTACAGGTTCACCCTCACAATCCATAAAAATGATGCTAGAAGCCTAAAACGGAAATTTACACATCTAAAGAAATGTTCTATAACATATTACAAAATGAAGAAATACATCGATGCTTTTCACGACAAAATACACAAATGATATGATGGCAACGAAGAAGTAAAATGTATCTAATAAGACCACGTCTACGACACTCAAAGCACATAAGCGAATTGTCATAGGGTAGAGTTAGGAAAGGACTAGTAATTCTCCTTCTTTGATTTGCGTTTTGAGGCAGCATTCTTCTCCGACTTGCGCTTCGTACCACAGCTGTTAAGGATTTGATCAATTATGTCATCCACGTTGGGTGGTTTTGGAATATATAGGATGGATTCCATATGCATGGAGAGAGAGGCTATTTTATTATCCTTGTGCCGACCATAATATAGCCCATTCACTTTGAAAAGGATATCCCAAGTACCTTCTCCGAGCTCGTCGCATGTGATGGGTGTTGAAGGATCTCCCTCCTTCTTATAGTAAGTGCACCAATGTGATACCGGTAGGCAAATTTGATTACCATCCCAAATCTTTCTATAGGGAGTATCCTTGTCATCTCTCGCCTTCCACTCTTGAGCAAGAGGAGTAGGAATGTTCATATTTAATGTCACTTACTCATCAATAATATCAAGTTGGTGGCGAATGTACGGACTCACGGGGATCAGTATGTAGTCCCCATACTGATTGTGCATTATCTTGACATCCGTGGAAGGGAGAATTCCCGTTTGGAGTACTATGCTATGATCGTCATAACGCAAGACTTGTTTAAATTTACACTGTAGCGGTGTAGGATTATGTACCTTGGTTGTTTCTTCCACTGGCCTCAGTTGTAGATGATCTGACCGTAGCGAACCTTGTAACGTTTGACCGCCATTTTGTCCTACTAGTGCAGCAAATGGAGTAGATTCCTGAAAATGAAAAAGATTGTATTAAGTTTACGTTCAAGGGAGGAGAGGGAGGGAAGTAGCGACCTACCATTTTAGTTGGATAATAGAATAGGGAACTAGAGAGAGAAAATGTGCGTCCGTCACTCGTGTGATTCAACGATGGAATGATTCTCACTGTGGAAGGCTCGCTATTTATATAGAAATGCTTGATTCTCATTGGATGATGATCCTCATTGGACAATAACATCAAGCTGATTCCAAATCTGGCCTCCGTTTACCAATCCGAGCCTTCATTCGCCCGCTGGAGCTGTTTCTTGGGAAATTCTAACTCTGTCGTTTTTCGTCAATCTCCCAAAATCTTAAATGGCGTCTCACATCTAAACGAAGACAGATATGAACAAACAGTTTCTTTCACTGAATTTGTCTCACTCTTAGCTTTCAAACGAGCTATTGCACGACTTTCTACGATCTCTAGAACCAAAGTTGGAAGATCGGTGCCGGGGGGGAGGTCAGCGAAACTTTTTCTCTCCGATTGACTTGAAACTCACCATACCGATGCAGAATTTCACGCTGAATCCGAATCTGGCGTCCGTTTTCCAATCCGATGCTTCGTTTTGAAGCTACAGCCCAAAACGTCCAAAATTCTAACTCTGTCGTTTTTCGCCAATGTCCCAAAATCTTAAATGGCGTCTCACATCTAAACGAAGACAGATATGAACAAGCCGATTTTTTCAGTGAATTTGTCTCACTCTTAGCTTTCAAACGAGCTATTGCACGACAAAATCCGTCCACTGGAAGCCAAGATCGAAGCTAGCTCTCCCGAGGGGGGGGGGGTCCGTGAAATTTGATGAAACAACGAGTAGCTGTGAGACAAAATCCGTCCACTAGAACCAAAGTTAGAAGATCGCTGTCGGGGGGTCAGTGAAATTTGATGAAACAAACTTTGGTCAGGGTCCCAGGTCGAAATGCCACACTTTGGAAAATTTTCAAAATTTTACCCATACAAAGCCACTCTGACACTTAGGATTTTTTCAGGTGAGGTCCGACAGTCCACCCTCCCAACCTGGCCGGCACACCACGCCAACCTGGACAGCACATCACCGCGCGCTACGACGGCCGGCCAGAGGGGGGGGGGACGTCAGACTCGAAGCAACACGGCGGCACACCACGACCGACTCGACGGACAGGTGGGGGGACGTCAGCGACGGCGGCCATCTTGCGCGGTCCAGTGGTGGAGTTTTACTTACTACTGACCTTATGTTTCTATCGGACCGTTCAAGCGATGGTCATGAGAAATTGGAATTCATCTCCAAAGTCACTTTGAACCTGGCATTGAAATTTTTCTTTCATGAGGTTAGAAAGAAGAACGGCGATGTGTACCCGGGTGAAACTCTACTACTATTACTATGCGGAATCCAAAGATACATCAGAAGCAAACGCAAGTTGGATTGGAAGGTCAGACGATTTTTATGACGCTAAAATTGGAAAAAAATTAATCATAAATTTAAACTGCCATAAAGTTGGAAAAAAATATAGCTTCTATTAAATCGATATTGTGAAGTAATGCAAGTTTCCACAATGGTTTTTCTATTATTTTTATTCTCGTAGTCATTTTAGAATTAAATTATGATCAACTGACTATGAAAAATAAGATATATAGGCAAAGGAATTTGGTAGCCTATACAAGTAGATATATAAATGTAAGTTCCTGATTAGCTGATGTTGAACAAGTAGCATTCTAGTCTTCATATTAATAAAACTCCTACAATATTTGTGTTATGCACATGCATGCAGATATTATTCACAAAATGTTGGCCTATACAAGAGGAAGGAATGATTTTAATCTTTTATACTAAACTTCTTTTTTTGTAACTGAAGTTTATCGCAAAAGTTTCTTTTATTGGTTGAAGTGAAAGTCCTTCTTTTGAGTTTGAAAGTGGAATCAATTTTTCTTAATAGCATGCAAATTTAGTTTAATTGAAATATTTGATAATGCTTTTTGATTGAAAAGATGAATTTATTTTATAAAGATTTTGCTCTATTCATAAATTTATCATGTACCGGTACTTCTCAAGGTACTTTTGCCATTTCAATTACTTGTGTAACTTTATTGTTATTTAGTTCGTGATGCTACTCTATTTTTATGAAATAAATATAGTTACTTTTCCTTCCGAAAACTAGGAATGAGGATAGTGGAAAAAATTACTTGTTTGCAATGTCGACTTTCATTACGAACTACGAGTTAAAAAACATAGTGAACTAAAGTGCGGTAATATCATAATTAATCTATTCTAAATCAAATTAATTTGTCATTACAGGTGTTTGATGATCCTGCTTTCCTGGAAACAAGGAGTTCGTTGGACTCAGCCATGAAAGTCAATACCGCTGCTGGAGTTTCCGTAACGAAGAAGCAGGCGAAGCCGGTGCCCCTGTCCACAGAAACACGGTTATGGGAGAGACAATATCTCGGTCGCGATAATCCTCGAAAACTCACGAGGACGTTGATTTACCTGATTGGAGTTAATTGTGGGCTTCGTGGGGCAAAGGAGCTACTCAATCTAAAATGGGGAGTAATGCTCAATTGACCTTGACTCGAAGAGAGGGTGACGATGTGCTCGAATACAGGGAGGATATATGAAAAACGTATAAGGGAGGTCTTCATGAACATCACGTTGTGCCAAAAACAGTAACTGTATTCAAAAGTGATGATCCTTCAAAGTGCCTGGTAAATCTCTTTATCTTTTACAGTTCATTGCGTCCTGTTAACGATACGACCAATGCGTTCTTCCTCCAGCCTCATCCAAAGCCGACAGCTACCACTTGGTTTGTGAACCAACCTCTGGGCCACAATTCTTTAACGGCAACCATACGAAACATGATGGAGGCTGCGGGAGAAGATGACCAATATAGTAATCAGTCATGCAGAAAAACTACGGTGACCAGAATCATGAATGCCACCGGAAATAAAGAAATGGCAAAAAAGTGACTGGTCATCGCTCAGACTGTGTTTTGACTTACAATGATTACTCAACAAACATGCAAAAAGTAACATCAAACATACTAACCAATAGTAATGTGAATTTAGCTAACAAAAATGAACAAAATCAACCAACGGACGTGCCAGCTGCAAGTGACAAAATTGTCATCAAATGTCCAAGTGGGATCATTATTGAAGTCCCTTATAGGTGATACTAACCCCAAATCTTTGAATGCTTCAGCGTTGACAATTTGAAACATTATTGACTTTTACTTCCTTGTATGAAAAAAGATAGCGCTAGATGACTCCAACTGCGAAATTTCATTTGATATTTTAGCCAACATAAAGCATAATGTCATATCTTCATGGACTCATAGATAGTAGAGATTTAATATCTAGGAGTCCATGATAGTCCATAATGCCACCTTCATGGTCAGTTTTACTATTTTCTATGTACATGTAGTCTGGAGTCATCTAGCGCTCTCTTGCAATAGATATTTATTTGTTAAGAAGTATAAATTTTATATGAAATGCAAGATATTTTCCCTCCTATCTAAAACGTGACATAGTCAAAATGAGCATCCTTTAATTCCCATACAGTCATGATATCCTCCTGTAACCTTAACATAATAGCTAGGCCTACGATGACATTGAAAAGTGCGAAGCATAATTTGTAATAAGTAAACACAAATTGAATAAAAGAGTAGCAATGAGTTTGTACTTTGATTGTTTTATATTTATCGTAAAGCATGAAAAATTATTGATTTTGCAAAACTAAACCTATTGTTGGACTGCAACGCATGACTGATCTTTATTACAGTGTGTAGCCAACAACGTGCAGTCCGTCGTGTAGCATCTATGCCGTTTGTGTGCTTGATCATTTTTCTTAAACTACTCAAAATGTCAAATTGATACCATTTTCTAAAATGTGGCAATTCTGAAAAAATTAATTGAATATCATAGGCGGTAGCTACAGGTTTTCAATTCAACATATATAAAATGGAAATAGTGACCTATTTAAACAAGCTTCCTTGATGGATCCATCTTTCAGAAAATAGATTAAATTGCATAACTTAAGCAGATATCGAATAGCTCAATAGTTGGTCAGCATTGATAAAAACATTCCCCATCTAAAATTTTTGCAGTCCTGAAATAGAACTTTATGACTTATAGCATGTTTGACTGTTTCAAAAATTTTTTCAATTATTTGTCATCCAAATATTGATACTATTGCACAAGTATACTACATATCTAAATATTGAAGTGCTAAATTAAAATGGTTTTAATGCGCTAATTAAGTTCTTTCGTGCTCATACTTTCTAAGGTTTTTAGCATGCAACTATTTCGTCTCAACATAACCAGATGTTTGTGCTATTTTCAATGTAAGCAATCAGAAATTACGAATTTGAAAACAATATATTACCATTTCAACATATTCCAATTTGATTATGATTCTTTTGACGACACAATCAACTTTTGATCGATTTTTCAACGAGAAGCGTCGTGAAAAGTGATATACATGCACATTCTCATATTAAATTCAAAGTGAATAAGCCTTGGGCATGTGACATCATTTGTGTGATGGAAAACCCAAGTAAAACGATGTGTTTCTTGATAGCTATAATATTTATATATAAATAAATATTATAGCTATCAAGAAACACATCGCTTTACTTGGGTTTTCGATTACACAAATGAATTCAAAGTATTGGTAGGACTCCTAAAATGTGATATGTCTGCTATGAGGAACTAAGAGGAATTGAGATATTTTGTTATCAGTAAATTAAGTATGACGCTAGTAGCTCTTTAGTATTTGTAAAATTAAGAGCAGATATAGCAGTAGTCAATAATAGAAATGTCTCTACGTGTTCATGGTCAATAAACCCAAATCCATGACCAAATCTCTCCTTTGATTTTGTTTTCGGGATTTCCAAATACATGTACCTAGACTTGCTGTTAAATGCTGAAACTAAGTTGACAAAATAAATTCAGAAACATTTAGAAGCTTACCATTTTTGTGTAGTTTGATCCAAGAGGTGCATTTTTAATTCTGATGCAAAAATCAAAGGAACTTGATGGCTTCATTGACTGGAAGAACTCACTGACTACATGCGAGTGTTCATTTTCGAGTTGTGCTCCATTTTGTGCATGATAGCTAAGCAAGATGATGAAAGACCGTAGACGATCACAAACCGACGATGAATAAATAAAGGTGTGTAAGTAGAAATATCCTCTTGATGAGCTGACTTTTGTAATATTAAGCAGTTAACGTAAACACGGGTTGGATAGACCATGAGAGCGAAGAGTGCACAAGCTACTGCGCCTTGCGCAGCTTTCTGTCCCACGTGATGGGCGGATAATAATTATTAAGCAGGGACGCTGAGTCACAGCGCAGCTAGAGAATATTATCGACCGCTCATGGCTGCCGAATGCGGCCACGACCAGGCTGCCAACAATGTGAACGAACTTCCTCAACTGCGTGCGCGTGGCGAATTTCCTTAATATAGTGACGGAAAGTTATAGAAGCGAGATATGATTACGCAGACTGAGCGAGATGCTTATGTAATTGTTTGGTTCAGTTGCATACTGATTTAATATCATAAGTTTTGAAAATTACTAGCTAAGTAATTTAGCGAACACACGAGCAAACTGATCAAAGTCGACTTGCTGATGGGCACGGTATGGAACTTAGAAACTTCAATAAATGCTTTAATTTGAGAAGCAAAATGTGTGCCGATAGAACTGCTTAGGCTCCCTTAATAATGAAAATATATGACTGATGTTGTTGCTATTGTAGCTACAGTGTACATGTAGTGAATGTGAAAGATGATGAAAAATGAGTAGAAGAAGAAGAAAAGGGGAACGAGTGAGTGAGTGAGAAAGATAGAGAGAGAGAGAGTAGTGATGAAGTCACCTGAATATTTATTTTATACACACCATTTCATCAAATATAAATGGGCATATATAAAATACTCGAAATAATAGTAGACATGCACATTTCAGGCTCACATGTTTCATATGTCGATATCCATGGAAATGACATAATATGCACTCTCTTTAAGATTTGAAAGAAATTGTTGGTGCCATCACAGAAAAATATCAACAGTTTCCTGACAATGATTCCATTATTCAATCATTTAATTAAGTTTGATGGCAAAAAAATCAGCCAGTTATCAACGACGCAAAACTGTGATATAGTACAGACTTTATTATTGGGTATTTCCTGTGACGTTGCATTTCTATTTTATTGAGAGATGATTGTAATCAGAGTTTATGAGAGCTGATGATCATCCTTGTGATATGCATGAGTTCAAAAAATTGTACGGGTGAAGTTACCGCACATTGAAATCACCATGCAATTAAAACCGCCTTTTACGACAGTTACTCATAAGCGGATCCTGCCTATTGCAAGATTTTTCTTTCATCAATCTTAGTAAATGCAAAAAAATCATTTGTTTGGATAACCAAACAAATATTAATTACCTAGGCATTTGATAAACGTTTTCTAAATTTCGCAAAATTCGTTAATATCGACTTACATACAAAATGTAGCAAATATTTGTTAGGCAATTATTACACATTTCCTAAATTTGTTAAATTTCCAAAACGTTTGTTAAACTATTCAAATCTTATAAATTTTCCAAGTAAATACCAAATATTTGGTAAAGTTGATAAGTTTTTTTCCTCGGGAAACTTTGGTCAGGGTCCCAGGTCGAAATTCGATGAATTGGCCAAAAAAAGCCGAAGAAGAGAAGAATTTTGCTCTTCTTACAAGAAGCAACGCGTTTCGGGATAGTTCTTCCGATAAAAAGCAGCAGCTCATTGTATTGACATCTTCTTTGGATGCAAAGATGAAAGACTTAAAGGGCATGTAGTTTGCCATATATACCATCTGCGTTTTACTAGCTTATTCTAGTTACTAATTGGATTATGTAGTTTTGTACTGTATCTGGTATCTAGAATCATTGTTTGATAAGATTTTTTGAGTAATTGTTTTTTAGAATATGTAAATTTCTAGCCGATCGAATTATTTTTGCTTTATTTTGTTTGGGTGTAATTCATCGTTATGAATATTGGACTGAGATTTAGAAAAAGCGCATGAATCACACCGTTACATGCAATTACTGTTTTTATGTAAATATTTAGATTGTAATTTTACTCTCGTTATTTTTGTTAACTGAGAACCATCGAGTTTGTGTATTTTTTGTAATATTTCCTTTTTATCGTGACAATATATGCATACAGCTAACAGGATAAAGTAGCTTTCCTTTTCAATTATGGAACTAAATTTTGTTTTCTCTTGCGTATTCTTTCTTTACGGTGCATAAAATTCCGTATTGTAAATGCGGTATTAATTTAGGATTTGCCAATTATCTAAGGATGACATGTTAAGCCTTATTGATGTCAAACAGTGCTATTATTGAGTATAAGTGATACCCTCGAAAATGTTTTGAATGTGTTGAATGTTGACCCTCGAAAATTCATCCTCAGTCTCTGTACGAACCCTGTGTAGGCCAATAATTTCGGAAGCAAGGAGGTATATTTTTGGAAGGAAGAAAAGCAGTTTACAATATCAAGTCAATGTTTTTAATATAGAGTGGCAAATCCATCGACTTTGGTAAAATATAAAGATGAAATCTCAAAGGTGTTGGTTGGGCGTTTTTGTTTTGTGAGGGACTTAGGAAAAATGCGACAGGGGGTGAATTACCCCTCTCGTATGAATGATATCAAACTTAAAATATTTCTTACGAAGCCAATGTAAATGAGTGAGCGATTGGTTTTGGAAAAATGGAAATAAATTATGGTTATCCAAATTCAGGTCCATCAATATTGTTCGAGTTTAAACTCTTGTGAAGGTCTTTCTTTGCTTTGTATTGATCCATCTGTTGATTTCATAGTATTGAAATTGAGAAAAATCAACACGAGGTGATTATCAAGAAGAGTTCTGTTTTGAAACATCGACCAGTTGAAATAGTTTCAATTGAATCAAGAGTCGTAGAAGAAAAAATGACTGTCGATTATTGTTTCAAATGTACTGTAGATAGTGAAGCAAAAACAAAGACTAACACAATAGCGAGCTAATAAAACCCTAAGTATCCTTTTGTTTTGCAGAAGTAAACAACTAAGGCTGATATCACTATCAGTTGTGAATGACAACTAAGCTACAAGTCTTTTATTGACATAGAAAATCGATAATTCTCACTCAGAAGTGAATTAGAATTTGCGAGTGTTCATGATTTTTTAACATGACCTCATGACCTACTGTGCGTTGAAGAGAAGTCATCCGTCATGACTATCGGCAGCGAAAAGTCGCTAGAGCTGAAAGTGTGTGATGACGTCATTGGTGATCAGTACATGAGGAATAGCATGGGAGCAGGATGGAAGTATGCAAGCGTGAGATTTTGACGCACCGATAAATGAATTGCACTTTTGTCACGTGCAGTGACGAGCAAGCATCAAAATGTAAGCGCACCGTTTTAAATAGGAGCATTGCTATCGGCCGCTTACGGGCCTTTAGGTGTCCTACATTGCCCTCAAAAATCAATGTTAATGTCATAATAATTATGCCTGTTGGATTAATATAAACCATGGAAGTCAATCAAATCTTGTTAATCTAAAGCTGCCGCGGATAAATAAGATTTTATTAACTGACTAAGACAATTTAATACATTATCTAATCAGGTTGAATTTCCATGTCAGAGAAATAGAGCTGACCTTCTGTACAATGATTTGAAATTTGTAATACTGTTGTGGTTTCAGAACTCTATACAATCTGAATTTGTAGCTACTATTATGTCATTGATTTGATTCAAATTAACTTATCAGTTGGAATATAGTCAGCAATGGAAAATTGGTCAACTCCATTAGAGTTTTCCAAAATTCCATTGCCTTAGTGTCTGAAATCCGGATTTATTCGTGGAAGTCTATTTAAGTAGACATTGAAATACAAATGTTGATTCCGATTGGAGAAAATTTGATTTCTGTTCTCAATCTAGGTACACAGGCCTGTCTAGCTATCCATGCTCAAATAGTATCAAAGCTGCTTCGAAGCTTCAGATTTCTATGTAAAATTTGCTCGGCATTAATACAATTATTATGCCTGTTAACATAGTTCAAAACCCTTGTTAATACCGGCTAAACTTGATTAGATATTGTGTGTAATTCAGCTATGGTACAATGTGGGAAAAAGAAGGCAACACTGAATTGTTACATTTAGCCTAATCAACAGTTAGTGCTACTGCATTGGTTTCTGCTCAAGCTTTGATTTTTGAGTTTGCTACAAACGCATAATTTTTATTGTTGTTCATTTGAATTTGTTCGATGTGTCTTTGTGAAACTTGTATGAGTAAAAGGTCTGGTGCTAACTGCCATGCTGTTCCTCACTGACTGAGACTCATCCAGATCGCATCTCAGAATGTGCGAAACAGATATCTTTGTTGCAGGTCCGATTTTCTTCTGACATTCTTTTGAACACTTTGAACATTTTTACGTCCTGTAACAGCCGCAAAGTCATTCCATGCAAATCGGCTGTCCTTCAATGTTGACAGAACAGTAACTCTGACGCAGTGGTTCGTATAAGTTGCATTCAAAATGGCACTTTTTGAAATGTTCTTCATGAAAGAATCAATAGCGTGTACCCCAAACGACCGATTCATGCAGTCCGATATTTTTTGTGCAGACTGGTAGGGAATTGCGAACCATTTAGTCATCTAGAGCCATTTAGAAGTTAATGGATACATGCACTTGATGTCATGGATATATTCTTGTTTCTAATTGTATTTCATTACTGCTATTTCAGACATCGTCATTTGAAATTCAAGTGAAGTGATTGATGCTTACTATAAACATAGATGACATGCATGTACGTGTTATTATTCATAGCAGTACGCATCCACAGATAAAGAATGTTATTGCTGAATTTAAAAAAAATGTGCGCAATAATAAAATAGTCGGACTGCCCGATGAAATGCTAAATTGGATTGAAATTGCATTGTTACTGTGATTCATTCGGAATTCATAAAATATGTTTCTGTCATTTTCACTTGATGTATGACATCAGAGTTGCCAACTCTCACGCATGGAGCGTTGAGTCTCACACATTCAGACTTCTTCTCACGTTCTAATCCTTAAGGCCAAATTTCTCGCGCATTCTGGAAATTTCTCAAGCTTGTTATACTTATCTCACGCATTCTCAATTTTACTGTAATTCTTAATGATATCTTCAGCATCATATTGCAGTTCTTTGCATTTAAAAAGTGGTTCTTGCATTGAAAATCTGCGTGGTGAATGTATGGAGATATCATTGCAGTTCCTCGCACTAGTGCAAAATCTCAATATCATTCAGGATTAATTGAACAATTCTAATCAAATTCGTCACAAAACGTGAAACTGCAGTTATATCAGAAAATGTTTATTACCGCATAGCTTTCAGTGCTTCCATCTGTAACTGAATTCAGTGTCTGTTATTTAAAGCGCTCGACGTTTAGCGTCTAGTGATTCAAATAACATAGACAGTTCGTTCAATTAAAGTGGAAGTACTGAAAGCTATGCTGTAATAAACATTTTCTGATATTACTGCAGTTTCACTCTTTGTGACGAATCTAATTAGAATTGTTCGATTTCTAAAACTTGTAATGAAAATCACCTTGCCTTGTCTATGCTTTGACATGGATAACTATCCACATGTACACAGACATACCGAGTTAAAAATTTGTGCAGATGAGCCATAGAGGTTCTGATTATTAGCCATCTTTACTATCTTAGCATAACTGTCTTCGAATAATGTCTGAAGAAATCTACTATTTCCTGAAGACTGTTACTTGCACTAACTGCAATAAAAATAAAGCAATTTTTTCGAAGAATGTGACATTTAACATTATCTGTTATCTATGTAGTAAAGGTCATGTTGGTGAAACCGGCCGAGTCATATCCCATCGGTTTTTGGAACACTCAAACACAAATAATAAAACCAGTGCCGTTGCTCAGCATTTTACTTTAGAACATCCAACCTGCGAAATTTCTTTAACTTCGAGTTGTTGTACACAGGTGCTCGTTCTTATGATAAAAGATTGATTTAGAAGCTCATTACATTTCTCTTATTACCCATGAGCAAATCATCAACAGTTGTAATGGGGTGGGGGAAATGTTTTAAATTGTAAATTATGTTGTACTTTGTTTTTTATTATTTACCTGTGGATTATCAATTATCATTTTTTTTTTGTTTTTTTTTTAAATTTTGTGACCTGCTTTATTGTTTGATTTTCAATCGTACAATGTTAGATCCTTTTTTTATTAGCTACCAAGTTTTGTATTTTTTTTAATTTAGTTATTTTTTTCTACCTCGAATTAATTTCTCCAATTTTTTTAAATTTCGTTCTATTCTTCATATATGTACATTATGTGTTTATTTCTGACTTACCGTTTCCTCACTTTTGCTCGTTTTCACTGTGTTGTAAACTTAACATATATTATTATATATATTGTAATGGGGTGGGGGAAATGTTTTAAATTGTAAATTATGTTGTACTTTGTTTTTTATTATTTACCTGTGGATTATCAATTATCATTTTTTTTTTGTTTTTTTTTTAAATTTTGTGACCTGCTTTATTGTTTGATTTTCAATCGTACAATGTTAGATCCTTTTTTTATTAGCTACCAAGTTTTGTATTTTTTTTAATTTAGTTATTTTTTTCTACCTCGAATTAATTTCTCCAATTTTTTTAAATTTCGTTCTATTCTTCATATATGTACATTATGTGTTTATTTCTGACTTACCGTTTCCTCACTTTTGCTCGTTTTCACTGTGTTGTAAACTTAACATATATTACCGCTGCTTACTGGTACTACTCTTTCTGTGTTTCACTGGCATTGAGAAAGTTGTAATAGCGAAGCGTCTGCCAACTTTAATAAACTAATTGTATCCGAAGTATATTTTTTTAATAAAATACAATGTTTTACTTGTGCTCCTCACGATTGCCTTTATTGAGGTTTGAAACAAATATAAGATGTTATTATCATTATTTAGCGGGAATTCCATTACAACCGACATTCCAAGGCAATAAAGGTAACAATAATTCTGCTACTACTTGAACCTCAATTAAGTTACAATAAAGCTCATCATGAGTGCTATATGCGTGATCGAATTCAGCGTGATCGATCGTTGCAAATATTTTGAAAATAATCATTTAGTGACTGCATCAAAATTATACTCCGTTGATGCAATTTTGTTCCTGTCAGAGTCTGCGGATCACTCTGCCTGCAACGCTTTAACCATAGACGTTCTTCACAGTATATTGCTTTTTGGACTTTCTCTTTGCAGTGAGCATGTAAATTGAAGTTACCCTATCTACTGTACATGCATTAGGGTTTAGACTAAATGTTTTGCTAGCGATGTTATCCAAGCTTTATCTTTCTCTGTTGGATAAACTGTAGTCGTACCGGTACGCGTTGCTGCCAAAGAGTTTTCCTTGTCATATTACAATATGATAGATTTTATACTCTTGTGAACCCAAGCCAAAATTCCATCTCTTTAATCAAGACGGTCAGCGAGATATGATACATAATTTGGAATCTCAAGTCATGATTCCCATGAAGCCTGGATTCTGTAACTAGAATAATTTGGAACAAATGTGATTTGGTGGTTTGATGTTCTGTTACTTGTGAGACGACTGGAATCTTAATTTAAGAATTGTCGTTTTACTGATGTTGGGTGGCAATCTACATACACGTATCAAAATAAATAAGAAGCTCGTTCGCGAATTTACGAAGAAAACGTCAGCAACTCTCGGACTGTGTGGTCACCATAGAGGACGTACAAAAGAAATCGCTAGTGTTGGAAGTTATCGATTTATTGTGTCCATAAAAATCAACGTAAACACTTGAAGTTGACATTGCACCATCCAATAAGGATATCGTGTCGCTCATATGTAGAGATATTGAAACAATGGGTTGTGAACTTTCAGGGACATCTTTTGAAATATACGTGTATATATCATGGACAGCTAGAAATCTATGGACTGATCGCAGATATCCAGGCAATACCACTGGAGGTCTACTATGCCAAAAATCAAGTAGTCAAAAACAATTCTGCTTTATCAAACTTTATCGAAGATGGATGTGCAAAGTAGAAAAATGCCATGCAGCTTATTTGTTTTGCAGTGATTTTCCTCTCTTATGCTTACTTTCTGAAGATTCCATGGAGAAGTTCTTTGCTACACAGTCAAAAAACATGAAAACTCACGAGAGCGTCATATATCTTACAACATAAAATATTCCCTGAAATTACTTCATTTATCGATTCGTCAGTAAATCACTCGTTTTTGAAGTTTCACAAAAATTCATCTCGATGCCTATCGAGGGCCAAAATCTCAGAGAGCAGCATCTGGCTATTTTTCATTTCATCAAAAAATTCACCAATATTTCAAAGAAATGCAATGCAAAAATGACTCGGATGACGCAATTATCCGCTGTTGACTGCATTTTGATACTGTGTGGCAATTTTATCAACAGCATCAAACAGTGGAAATTGAGCTTCAGAATCAGAAACAAGAAGGCGATTGTATTCTGTGCATTGTTTGCCGATACTTCTTGCAACTTAGCGCGCAATGTAATTCAGAATACGTTTGCTGCTTGAATCGCTTGAATCAATAGGCCTATATGCATCGGGCTCTTCATGTAATTTAGACATCATCATATTCGATACTTAATTTATGTCTTCGGCACGTGGAGATGATTTAGCATCGAGACATTCATGCATCTCGTCAAAAATTAAATTCGAGTCCTTCATTAAAGAAACAGCTTTAATTCGTTTCTTATTCTGCAATATTTGATTGATTGAATGCTCTACAACAAAATTCAACGCTACGATGTTTATCAGAGTCAGGATGAGATCCACACAAATATTCTTTCATTGTCGACACAACTATTTCAATAAACGATTCGGGATTACTGTAATTCCAAATGTGTGATTTGAGGAATGCCCTCTGTTTGACAACCTGAGAAACGAGCGGTGTCTTGCCCAATGAAGAAATATGTGAAAATTCGCTCTTCTTTATGATTCTTGGTCATAACCCGTCCGGTATAGTGGATAAAACCCGATTAGGGATTTCAGAAGATGACCTTTGGAAATTCATCATCAAGTCAGATGTTAGCGAAGTATCGTCATCCTTCAGGAATGATTTAGGCAGTTCTTCGTTAGCCTGCGGCACCGCTGCCCTATGCTTCTCAGCTGTTGGTGGATTATCTACACGATGCGCCTTAGTAGTATATAGTGTGACATCCGGCGCGACGCTTCGCTTCGCTTTGCTTCGCTTCGATTGCGCCGGATGTCACACTTTTGCGGGTTTTTTTCAAAAAATCAAAATTTCAAAAATTTCAAAAATTTAGGTAGACTTCAAATTTCACGTGGCCGAAGGCCGAAGGGTAAAAATTTAAGCGTTTTTAAAAATACCCAAAATTTTTCAAAATCTCAAAATTTGAGAATTACAATTTTCACCCTTAAAATCATGACCGTTCCAGGACACCGAAAAATCATAAAAGTTAAGAATCTCAAAATTTGAGAATTACAATTTTTACTCCCAAAATCATGACCGTTCCAGGACACCGAAAATCATAAAAGTTGAGAATTTCAAATTCATGAATTTTATCCATCTTTCAGGTTTTTAAAATATATCATGTGACTAAAATATTTCTTTAAAAATTGAAGAAACAAAAGTGGATGAAACCGCAAGAATATATCCTTCGTTATCATATGAACTTAGTTCTACTTTAATGGACATTGAAAAAATGAATAAAGAAAAACACAAAGATAGAGTACGCTATATGAAAGATAAGGAATCTCAATTATTATTAAGATTAGAGCATTATAAAAAATTAAGAAAGAGATGGAGCAAAGTTAAGAATGTAACACAAGGAATTGGCATATTCTTAACAATAAGTTTAGGTGCTTTGACAATTGTTATATCTTCAGGTGTTTTAGTAATTCCTGTCGTTGCTACAGCTTTAACAGGTACGGGTGTTTTTGCAACTTCACTTGTTACAATGTTAGATAAATCTTTAATAACTAAGAAACGAAAATCATTAAAAACTAAGCATTTACATATCAAAGAAGTCTATGATAAACTACATTACTACTTTCAAAGAGTATGTGATGATAATGTTATTACGTTAGATGAGATTGAAAAATTTGATCAAATAGCTAATGAAGCTAATAAAACGCCATTTCATTTAAAGTCCGAAAAAGTTGATGATAAGAATAGACAGGATGGCAAAATTTCTAGTGATGGTAAAATTTCTAATGAAGAAAATGATAAAATTTTTTTAGAAGAGCTAAAAACTTTAAGCGAAAATTTAAGCAAAACTTTATTAAACAAAACTTTATTAAACAAAACTTAAAACGAGAAACCTTTAAACGAAAAGATGTCAGACAACAAAGCAATAAAAAAATAATTTGTTCAGTAAAATGTTTTTGTTGTATTCCAATGTTACCACAAAATTCAAGTATTATATTTTAAAAATGGATAAAATTAGAGCTGATAATTTTAAAAGAATAAAACAAAGAAATATTATGAAAGAAAATCATCTTCAACATAGAATGATAAAAGCTGGTATTCAATCTGATATGTTTGAAAAAATGCAGCAAACCGAGCAAGTAAAAACTGATTTTGAGAAAACTATGAAACCATTTAAAACTCTTGAAAAAGAAAGTACAAATAATGATAAACAAATTGATATAACAGATCCAGAGCACAAAACTATATTAGATGACTATGGATTACTAGAATCAAACATTAATAAGAAATTACCAAAATCTATGCAATTTGAACATTCTATTTCATTTATAGATGGAAAAATAATACCTAGATTTTATCTCGGACAAAAAGAAATATTTCCACAACCTTTTCGAGGTTTAATTTTTTCACCAGATAAATCTCCTTTTAATTTAGATAGAAATTTTGTTAATCTTTTAAGAGGAGCTGCTTTAAATAATTATGCTGTAGATGATCTTATAAAATATAAAGCTATGTTAGATAGAGTTGGTGCAGTAAAATCTCTAAGACGTTATAAACAATTAGAAAATTTATTATCAACGGGAGTTAAAGTAGGAAAAGGTTCATCTGAAAAACAGAAAACAGAAACAACCATATTTTTACCAGATGATCCACAAGAATTACTAAATAGATTAAATATTCCAATATCTGCAATAAAAGAAGGACATAATTCTAGTTTCAATGAAATTCATGCTATATTAAAAAGACTGTTAGAAAAGAAGATTCTAAATGAAGAGGATTATAAAAGTGTAGCTGAAATATGTTGTTGTTTTTAATTTTTTATAAAAAAATGTTTCATAAAAAAATATTTATTCAAAATTTTAACTAAAAAATGTGTTCAGCAGATTTAGACAAAATTAATAATCATTTAGAAAATTTGACACAGATTTTGGGTTCATCAAAATTTAGTACGACGTTAAATATTATAACAACTACTTCATCACACACTTGTAATTTAGAACCCATTCTACATTTGGAACAAAATAAAAATTATCAAATTGCATTGACTAGTTTCTCTACATTTAACACTATTCAAAATGTTATAAAAGATGTGAATGATCAATTTAGATATTCTACTGATAAAGGCAAAACATGGAAAATATTAACTTTTCTTCCTGGTTCTTACGAAGTTGAAACAATATCAAATGAAATTAAGAGACATTTAGGTATACCATTTAAAGATAAGAAACAATTACATTTCGCAGTTGAACCGGCAGTTAATAAATTTTCTCTTACTTTAGACGAAAATCATCAAGTTGATTTTAATCATGATAGATCATTGTCAAAGCTATTAGGATTTAATAAACAAACCTATAGTCAAGGTTATCATTTAGGTGAGAAAATTCCAAAAATAACTGAAATAAATTCAATTGTTGTACATTGTGACATTATTGAAGGAGGATATGTAAATGGTAAATTATCAAATTTAATATTCAGTTTTCCAGCTTTTACTGTACCCACTGGTTATAGACTAAATGTAATTCCACAAACATTAATATATTTCCCTATTACAAGAAAAACTATTAACAACATTAACATTAGAATCACTGATGAAAAAGGACAAGAAATAAATTTTGGAGGTGAAGAGATTATGATAGATCTTTTGGTTCGGGAGGTATAAACTCCCGTTCGAGAGGTATAAACTCCCACGCGAAGCTAGAGAAGTTTAATTTTCTTCTTCTTCTTTAAAAATAAAAATAAAATAAAAATAAATTTTTTTATTAAAAAATGAGTGAAGTACCTCCATTAAATAAAAAAAAACTCAAATTTAATCATCATCCAAATTTATCTAATAAAGTTTTGTCAGTTATTTGTGGAAGATCAGGATGTGGAAAAACGTATCTATTATTTAAAATTTTAACGACTCCAAATTTTTTGGATTATAACAATCTTATAATTTATACAACAACGGCAGAACAACCCGTCTATCAATTTTTAAAATATGGATTTGAAAATAATCTTAAAAAAACAGCAATTGCCTCATTATTCAAAGAATATGAAAAATCTGAAGATGAAGAAGAAATAAGTTCGTGGTGTGAAGAAGCAGCAAAAAATAATCAGTTAGTAGAATCTAATAAAAAAAACCATATAAAGATACAATTAATAGATGATAGTGGTAATATGCAAGATCCTAGTAAACTAGATAAAACAATGAAACATTGTGTAATTTTTGATGATTGTGTTAATGATAGAAATCAGTCAGTTCAGAGAAATTATTTCACAAGAGGTAGACATAATAACTGTAGTGTTTTTTATTTAACACAAAGTATGTATTCATTAGACGGAAGTGTTATTAGAAAGAATGCAAATATATTTATACTATTTGAAATAAATGCAAGAAACTTAAGTGATTTGTTAAGAGATTTATGCGTAAGAAATAAAGATGAATTTAAACAATCGTGTAACAATGCTTGGTCAAAAGATTATGGATTTATCACAATTAATATTGATAAAAAATTCATGAAAGAGTTATAGAAAATATTTTCGCGGAGTGAAAGTCGATAGAAAATATTTTCGCGGAGTGACCGAACGGAGTGACCGAATAATTTTTTCTTATAAATTTTTTGTTAATAAAAATAAAAAAAAATATGTTGGATGTTTACAAGATAGAGCATGTACCAGTTTTAAAAGATTATCGTCATCCTACAAATCCTGTAAATTCGAAGAAAGAAGTTAGATTTTATTATCATCATAAATACGTAGCGCTCGTTACAGATTATAAAACAAAACATGGTATTAAACCGTGTGTTAAAACAAAAGACTTTCCACTTTGTTTAAGAAGTTTCCGAGTATTTTTGGCGTATAATAATTTATGGTGGTTGGTTAAGAAAGAACATTTAACAACACATGAATTAGAAACATTACATCAATTACATATTCCTGTGTATATGTAAAAACGGAACCGAAGTTCTATGTAAAAATTCATTTTTTCTTTTAAAAAATATGAATCGTGAAATGTCTCTCGGACAAACGTCTACGATTGATGAATTAATCAAGAAACAAATTGCTGAGTTTGATGCGCAAATTAAACATAGTAAACGTAGTAAACGTATTAAAAAACAGAAACGTACTAGGCGTAGTATTAGACGTAATACTAAAAAACAGAAACGTGGAACAAAAGAAATATTAGAAACTCCTATTACTGATATCTTTTTTGATGATAGAATTAAGGATGAACTTGGCGATGATTTATGTAATTTATTTAATCCAAATGAAATTAAATATGAAAATGTATCTTTTATTAATGTAGTAAATGATATGCGGAAACTTTTAGCAAATGGTAAAATTATTAATTTACTTGGAAAAGTTGTTAAAGATCAGGAAAATATAATTTAAAATTTTTACGTAACCTTCTATAATAAAAATTCATTTGAAATATGGTTTTCGAATCTGGATGAGAAATCCGATGCTAACGAATGGATTTTTACAGGTAACATTAAATATGAAGATTTTGGAATGAAGTTAGTACAAAGATCGCATAGGGGGGCAGGGATTAATATGAAATATAGAATCAAAGAATATTTCGGTGAATATTGTTATAAGTAATGGATAAAAGACCGTTCCAGGACACCATAAAATCAAAAAATTAGTACTTTTAAAAACGACATAAATTTATGAATTTAGTCCCTTTTTCAGGTTTTTAAGACCTAAATTCATGAATTTAGTCTATTCAAAAAGTACCATTTTTTCAAAAAATGGTATTTTTAAAAACAACATAAATTCATGAATTTGAACCCTTTTTCAGGTTATGAAGACCTAAATTCATAAATCGGCTAAAGCCAGAGGAGCTTCGCTCCGATTTGGGCGTTTTTAAAAATACCCAATTTTCAAATTTTTCAAAATCTCAAATTTGTGATTATGACATTTTTCATTGCTTAAATCATGACCGTTCCAGGACACCGAAAATCATAAAAGTTAAGAATCTCAAATTTGTGATTATGACATTTTTCATTGCTTAAATCATGACCGTTCCAGGACACCGAAAACCGGACACCGAAAAAATCAGAAAAGTTAAGAATCTCAAATTCATGAATTTTATCCATCTTTCAGGTTTTTAAAATATATCATGTGACTAAAAATATTTCTTTAAAAATGGAAGAAACAAAAGTGGATGAAACAAAAGTGGAAGGAACTTCAGAAATGGAAGGAACCTCAAGAATATATCCTTCGTTATCATATGAACGTAGTTCTACTTTAATGGACATTGAAAAGATTAACATTGAAAAAATGAATAAAGAAAAACACAAAGATAGAGTAAGGTATATGAAAGATAAGGAATCTCAATTATTATTAAGATTAGAGCATTATAAAAAATTAAGAAAGAGATGGAGTAAAGTTAAGAATGTAACACAAGGAATTGGCATATTCTTAACAATAAGTTTAGGTGCTTTAACAATTGTTATATCTTCAGGTGTTTTAGTAATTCCAGTAGTTGCTACAGCTTTAACAGGTACGGGTGTTTTTGCAACTTCACTTGCTACAATGTTAGAAAAATCTTTAATAACTAAGAAACGAAAATCATTAAAAACTAAGCATTTATATATTAAAGAAGTCTATGATAAACTACACTACTACTTTCAAAGAGTATGTGATGATAATGTTATTACGTTAGATGAGATTGAAAAATTTGATCAAATAGCTAATGAAGTAAATCAAATATCATTTCAATCACAGACAGAAAAAGTTAATGATAAAAATAAAAAGGATGGTAAAATTTCTAGTGATGGTAAAACTTTTAGTGATGATAAAATTTTTTTAGAAGAGCTAAAAACTTTATTAGACAAAACTTTATTAAACAAAACTTAAAACGAGAAAACTTAAAACGAGAAAACTTTAAACGAGAAAACTTTAAACGAAAAGATGTCAGACAACAAAGCAATAAAAAAATAATTTGTTCAGTAAAATGTTTTTGTTGTATTCCAATGTAACCACAAAATTCAAATATTATATTTTAAAAAAAATATTATACCACTATGTTGTATATTTTTTATTACTCAGTAAACAAATCTTCGATAACTCTATCATGAATTTTTTTATCAATATTAATTGTAATGAATCCATAATCTTTTGCCCAAGCATTATTACACGATTGTTTAAATTCATCTTTATCTCTTATACATAAATCTCTTAACAAATCACTTAAGGTTCTTGCATTTATTTCAAATAGTATAAATATATTTGCATTCTTTCTAATAACACTTCCGTCTAATGAATACATACTTTGTGTTAAATAAAATACACTACAGTTATTATGTCTACCTCTTGTGAAATAATTTCTTTGAACTGACTGATTTCTGTCATTAACACAATCATCAAAAATTACACAATGTTTCATTGTTTTATCTAGTTTACTAGGATCTTGCATATTACCACTATCATCTATTAGTTGTATCTTTATATGCTTATTTTTATTGGATTCAACTAATTGTTTATTTTTTGCTGCTTCTTCACACCACAAATTTATTTCTTCTTCATATTCAGATTTTTCATATTCTTCGAATAGAGAAGCAATTGCTGTTTTTGTAAGATTATTTTCAAATCCATATTTTAAAAATTGATAGACGGGTTGTTCTGCCGTTGTTGTATAAATTATAAGATTGTTATAATCCAAAAAATTTGGAGTCGTTAAAATTTTAAATAATAGATATGTTTTTCCACATCCTGATCTTCCACAAATAACTGACAAAACTTTATTAGATAAATTTGGATGATGATTAAATTTAAGTTTTTTTTTATTTAAAGACATTTCATTCATTTTTAAAGTAATAAATTCATCCATTATTGAATTAGTGTTTTTAGAAACAAAAAAATAAAAATAAAATTTTAATTTAAGTTTATTTTTTTTTATTTTTTGTTTCTAATAATAAGATTAATAAGATTAATAAGATTAATAATGAAAATGATAAAAAAAATTAAACTTCTCTATTGTAGCGTAAAAGTTTATACCTCTCGAACGGGAGTTTATACCTCCCGAACCAAAAGATCTATCATAATCTCTTCACCTCCAAAATTTATTTCTTGTCCTTTCTCATCAGTGATTCTAATGTTAATGTTGTTAATAGTTTTTCTTGTAATAGGGAAATATATTAATGTTTGTGGAAATACATTTAATCTATAACCAATGGGTACAGTAAAAGCTGGAAAACTGAATATTAAATTTGACAATTTACCATTTATATATCCTCCTTCAATAATGTCACAATGTACAACAATTGAATTTATTTCAGTTATTTTTGGAATTTTCTCACCTAAATGATAACCTTGACTATAGGTTTGTTTATTAAATCCTAATAGCTTTGACAATGATCTATCATGATTAAAATCAACTTGATGATTTTCGTCTAAAGTAAGAGAAAATTTATTAACTGCCGGTTCAACTGCAAAATGTAATTGTTTCTTATCTTTAAATGGTATACCTAAATGTCTCTTAATTTCATTTGATATTGATTCAACTTCGTAAGAACCAGGAAGAAAAGTTAATATTTTCCATGTTTTGCCTTTATCAGTAGAATATCTAAATTGATCATTCACATCTTTGATAACGTTTTGAATAGTGTTAAATGTAGAGAAACTAGTCAATGCAATTTGATAATTTTTATTTTGTTCCAAATGTAGAATGGGTTCTAAATTACAAGTCTGTGATGAAGTAGTTGTTATAATTTTTAACGTCGTACTAAATTTTGATGAACCCAAAATCTCTGTCAAATTTTCTAAATGATTATTAATTTTGTCTAAATCTGCTGAACACATTTTTTAGTTAAAATTTTAAATAAATATTTTTTTATAAAAAATTAAAAACAACAACATATTTCAGCTACGGGCGAAGCCCTGGAGGACATCAGAGATGACCGGTTCGGGCGAAGCCCTTAAAGACATCAGAGATGACCGGTTATACTTTTATAATCCTCTTCATTTAGAATCTTCTTTTCTAATAGTCTTTTCAATATAGCATGAATTTCATTGAAACTAGAATTATGTCCTTCTTTTATTGCAGATATTAAAATATTTAATCTATTTAGTAATTCTTGTGGATCATCTGGTAAAAATATGGTTGTTTCTGTTTTCTGTTTTTTTGTTTTCTGTTTTTCAGATAAACCTTTCCCTACTTTAACTCCCGTTGATAATAAATTTTCTAATTGTTTATAACGTCTAAGAGATTTTACTGCACCAACTCTGTCTAACATAGCTTTATATTTTATGAGATCTTCTACAGCATAATTATTTAAATCTACTCCTCTTAAAAGATCAACAAAATTTCTATCTAAACTAATAGGTTTTTTATCTGGTGAAAAAATTAAACCTCGAAAAGGTTGTGGAAATATTTCTTTTTGTCCGAGATAAAATCTAGGTATTGTTTTTCCATCTATAAATGAGATAGAATGTTCAAATTGCATAGATTTTGGTAATTTCTTATTAATGTTTGATTCTAGTAATCCATAGTCATCTAATATAGTTTTGTGTTCTGGATCTGTTATATCAATTTGTTTATCATTATTTGTACTTTCTTTTTCAAGAGTTTTAAATGGTTTCATAGTTTTCTCAAAATCAGTTTTTACTTGCTCGGTTTGCTGCATTTTTTCAAACATATCAGATTGAATACCAGCTTTTATCATTCTATGTTGAAGATGATTTTCTTTCATAATATTTCTTTGTTTTATTAACTCTTCTAATTGTTTTATTCTTTTAAAATTATCAGCTTTAACTTTATCCATTTTTATATGATAATTTTATATTATTTTATATTATAATTTTATGTTATATTATTATTTTATTTTATAATATTTTATATTTTTATATTGTTATATTGTTATATTTAGAAAATAGAAATTAGAAAATTAAAAAGGTAAAGTAGTTAGTCCATCAGGTAAAATTTTTCTTTTATCATCAAATGGATCTAATGCTAATTTATGTTCTTCTTTTAAATACATTTTATGTTTCTTTGAATTAAGTCTATAATTATATGCTGTTTTTATTTCATTATTAAATAATGCATTTTTATAATCTTGAAATGTTATTTGATTAGCCACTGATGCCTTTGAAATTCCTTTTAATGTTTTATGTGTTTTAATATTTTTAGTTGTATCATAACAGTAACATTTAGATTTTAAAAATATAGCTTCTGTTATGAAATCTTCATTTCCTTCTAATTCATCTTTTACTTTACATAAATCAGAAGGATGAATAATATCTTTTATTTTATTAATTTCTTTATCAAGTGAAGAACCATATGGTACTGTTAATTCTAAGAAAATAGAATCGGTATCTGTAAAGTGTAATTTATAGTTTTTGCCATAAGCAGGTGCTAAATAATCATATATAAAACTATACATAAATAGTTTAGCTAATTCTAATATAGTGAAACCAATGAAATTAAACTTATTATGTTTTACAATGCTTCTTCTTAGATGAAACAGCACAAAGTTCATCACTGAATCTAGTAGTTCTTTTATATGTAGGTTTCCTTGTTAAATTTTGAAATCTATCTCTATCATAAACTATTTCAATATTTTGTCTATTACGTACATTTTCTAAAGTCTTACCATAAAATGCATTATTCATTAATTTGAAGAAAACGTTTCCAAAATCATCTTTATTTCTTTTAGCTATTTTACGTTTTTCAATATTGAACTCTATATAATTTTTTAACCATTTAGATTTTCTATACTCTAGTTTTCGATGTATTTTGGTGAGAATCATGCCATGATCTAAATACCAATCTAGCATTCTTCCTTCAACAACATACTTTCCTTTATTGCTTTGTGTTAACATAAGTTTTTTTGTTGGTCTGTATTTTTTCGGAATTATAGATTTTTGATAATCTGAAAAATCTTCTATATTGGGAATTTTGTTTTCTGGACAGAAAGGATAATATTTTGATGCGTCTTTTATATAATCAGGATATACTAAATCAACTTCATATACATAACCAAAATTATTTTCACCATCATATGTTCTTTGATAATCTAGATTAATACACCATGTCATTTCACCTGTTGGTAATTCTTGTATCATGCAAGAAGAATATAAGCTATTAAAATCATAATATAACAAATAGTTTTCTCTCATGAATTCATCAATTGCATTTTCACGTTCTACTCCTTCTCGTTTCGTTCGAAAAATTCTAATATTTTTTCTTTTTCTTCTGGAGATAAAGGTTTCATTATTCCATATTCTTGTGGATTTACTTTCTTATTATAACATTTAACATATCTATTACCTAAAACTGATGAAACTCCACCTCTAATTCCAGATTCAAAAAATAATAATTTATCATATGTATTTTCTTTATAATGTTTAAGTTTAACACCAGTATGTTTTAATCCTGCTAACCATGTTAAACCTGGTGTAGAATAACAATAACATGGATCTATTCCGTAATATTCTAAACACATGTCACGAAAGTTTTCGAAAAGATCAGCTAGTATTAATACATCTATCTGTAGATATTTCATTGTATAATCATACATTGTTTTACAATTTAACTCTCTCCAATTCTTTTCAGCTTCTGCATAATCTTCTTCAGATAATTGTGATTGTTTTAATGTTGATTTAAATTTATTTATTGGAGGAAGTTGTTTTTCTTCCATAATTTTATTCACAGAATTAAAATCAGTCTTCGACTGTGAACCACAGGTTTTATCTCCAGTTATATCAGTCTTCGACTGTGAGCCGCAGGCTATGTACTCATACGGAAATATTCCTTTTAAAGGTTTTAATTTATATTTATTTAATATTTTACATTGTTCAGGTTTCAAAGTTTTTCCCATAACATCTAATGAATAAGGAGTAAAAAATCTAAATGCATCTAAAATTCTAATACAACCTAATTGCATTGAAAAATATTCTTCTTCTTGTTTACATAGTACATTTATTTTTTGTTGTTGTAATTTTTCAGATGAAAATAAATCTTTCATTATTAAATGGAAATCATATTTAGAACCATTGTAGAAATATAAAGGAACAAAGTTATATTTAAATTTGTTAGCATTAAGATTACAAGAATTATGTGCTGCACCTCTATATAATCCATTTAGATGATCATGATCTTTTACTTTATCAATATATCTACCTCTGCCAGTTTTATATTTATTTGTAAAACCTTTTCCACAGTAATAACAATTTATTTCATCATAAAATTCTTTTCTTTCTTCATCCGTTAATGGTATCATTGGTTTATTTGTTTCAAGCAATTGTGAAAAACGTCCTTGTAATTCTTCTACTTTCTTTGTAAACATTTCTGAACTGTCTTCACCATAGTATTGTAAATATTCTGATTTAAATAATTCAGGATAATTCGAATGAATGTACATTCCCCAACATAATGGTTTTTGTTCAAATAAATATTTTTCTTTACTTTGTTCAGTTGAACTTTTTCCAGGTGCACTTCTTTCAGGCGCACTTTTTTCAGAATTATAATTTTCAGAATTATAATTTTCAGAATTATAATTTTCAGAATCGGGTGAAGCCCTGGAACTTTCCGTTTGATTTTGTGTCATATTAACATTATATGCTTCAAAATCACAATAAATAGTAAAGGGTACTTTATTTTTAAAATACCATTTATTATATTCTAAATAATCATCTTTAGGAAAAGTATTTTGAACTGCTTCGTTTTGTTGACAATTTTCCAAATGTCTATTCATTTCTTCTAAAGTTCTAAAACTTGTCATACATTGAAGACAAGGAAAATTTTTATTATCTGAAGTTTTTGTAAATATAGAAACATCTTTACACAATATAAAATGACCCTGATAATATAATATATTCGCTTGTGCTGGTTGTTTTGACTGTTCTAGTTTTTCAAATTCATCTTTATATATTTCATGTGTTTCATTAATTTCTTTTGTAAGATTAAATGTATTTTGATAATAATTTTGATTTAATATTTGTAACTGATAACTATATTCTTTATCATATTGTTCTTTATATTGTTGTAGACATTTTTTTAAAGATTCATTTATTTTTTGATTGGTTTCATTTTCTTCATTATTTAATTCTTTATAATTTAATTCTTCATTATTTAATTCTTCATTATTTAATTCTTCATTATTTAATTTTTGAATTGTTTCTATCTTATTTTGATATTTATGGTGATATTCTTGTAGTAACATTTTTGTTTGTTGTTGATAATCTATTTTACATTTTTGTAAACTTTTATTTAAATTTTCTAATTTTTGTTGGTATTCTGAAGATAAAGATGAATATTTGTAATTATAATCATCAGCACGTCCTTTATAATTATTATGATTAATCATTATTGGTGTTAGTGTTTTAACAAGTTCAAATTTTTCAGTACATATTATATTTCCTTGGTAAAAAATATTATGATGCATGTAATTACCTCTATCATTATATACTATTTCTGATTGGCAAAAATTTTTATTATTCAAATAAAATTTTTTTGAATCTGAGTAAAGTGGAGTAATTTTACCAATAGAAACATAATTCACATTTAATTCAAAAACATTTACTTCAATTAAATTTTTATACTTTTTATGAAACTTTAGTAACCTATTATAATCATATGGAAATTCATCTAAGCCATCAGAAAGATCAAATTCACTTATGTATTCTTCTTTATTGTAATGACTTAGTCTTTCTTTATGATATTTTGCAGGATGTAAATGTGCTATAATACTCCACAGAAAACAATAATCATCTTCATTTTTTATGTTGATTAATTGAGGTGAACTGAAAGGTAAAGGAACATAACTACCACCAGTATTATTTTTATATTTATCAATTACTATTTTCTTAGATATTATTTTAACAAATCTCCAACCAGATTCACGTAACTGGGCTTCAATTATACAATTTTCTAATTTAAGTATCATCGATTCAAATATGGGTTGTATATCATTTACATTATGAATTTCTTGCGAATTTGTAAAATGTCCTTGTATTATTTCTTCAGGAATTCCATCAGGTCCATTTTTTGTATAAAGTACTTCTACATTCATATAACATTTGAAAGATTTCTTAAATATATTATAAAAGTTGGTTAGAATATCAGAAAAAGTTTTATCGGTTTCATTATATTCAACGGGCGAAGCCCTGGAAGACATCTCCGATGTCCCACGAACAGATTCATTAAATAAATATTTTATATCTGTTTCGGGCGAAGCCCTAGAACCTTCCGTTCGTACGGCTTCATCAAATTCATCTATTTCGTTAAATTCATCAGTATCGCTAAATAAATATTTTATATCTGTTACGGCTTCATCTTCACTATTAAAAAATTTTTTATATTCCGAATGTGAATAATCATCAAACATTTTTTTAACTTTTATATCAGTAGGCAATGTTTCTAGATAGTTTTTATAACTATTTAATTTTAATATATTTCCTTCATCAACTCGTTCTACATTTTGTAAATGCATTTTACTTTGTAGATGAGATTGATAACTTCTTTTTGTTTGTAACTTTTTTTTACATAAGTTACAATAAAACTTGGTATTTTCCATTTTTTTATTTTTTAAAGAAAAAATTTGTGTTTTAGTTTTTTTTTTAAAAAAAAATTTTTTGTTTTAATTTTTAGAGAAAAAAATTCTAAATATATATAATGGAAAAATTCTAATATATCTGCAAAATCGGGCGAAGCCCTAGAACCTTCGGTTTGATTATGATAAATTTGTTTAATTATTAAGTATTTCACTTACACCATTTATTAATGGTTTTATATCATTATATGTTTTTTTGGCTTCATCAAATGTAGATTTGGCATCAGAAAATGTAGATTTAACATCAGATATTATTGGGGTTGCTTTTCTTAATCCGTTTCTAACATCATTTATTGCAATTTTTAAATAGTTTAATGTTTCATTATCTTGTAATCTGTTAGGCATTGGTATACCAAATTTTGCATTTAAATAATGATCAAAATAAAAATAAAATGTATCAGGAATAATTTTTAGTGGTACTTTTGCTTCAGACTCTAAAAAGATAATTATTTGTTCTATAACTTGATTTGATAAATGTTTTGTATTTGCATACATTCTAATATCAAAATCTTGAGAGTTATTATAGATTTCATGTTCGGTATCTACTAATATATTTAAATCTTTATCATATACTTGCATATGTTCACTTATGGTGTCAACACGTATTATTCCATATTTATGATGTGTATAATATGATAAAAGGCATATTCATTTATAATTTTTATTAATATCATTAAAGAATGCTGCATTATTTTGTGTAGTTGTAAAAAATGTTTGAATGTTTTCCTCTAATCTTATTATCTACATCACAAGCTTTATGAGCTAATACAACTATTTGAATATTTTGATGTCTTCCTTTTGTAAATATTTCTGACATATTTTTTTGTTTTGATAAACTTGCAACATCATCTAAAATTAATAAAGATTTATTTTCAGGTGTACCAGCAAAATTTTCCATATCTTGTAACTCATCTAATTGTTTATCATTATAGACGTTAGTAAAAGTTGGCCATTCAGAAGTATGCATACAAAAAATATGTACTTTTGTTTCGTCCTTATAATATTGGTTTATATATTTTTTAATAAACGTAGTCTTACCACTTCCAGTTTTACCGTAAACAATGAAATGTAAATTTTCTTGATACATTTTACCTTGTTTAATATTTTTATTATTAGTTTTATCCATAATCTTATCTTTCTCAGTCTTCCATCCTTCAAAAGTTTTTTTTTCTTGATTATAAAAAATTATCTCTTTTGTTCCTCTGTTAGAAAGTAACCCCATTGATTTCCAATACATATAACAAGATGATAAATAAAAAATATTAAAATACATGCTAACAATATTTTTATACAATGAAATTTTAAAAAATTCGTAAGACGTGTAAGATCTGATTGTGGTATTTTTTTATTAAGAGATGAATTAGGGGGTAGTGTCTCTAAATATCTTTTATTATATGTATTTTTATCTATATTATTATATATATTTTTATCTATATTATTATATATATTTTTATCTATATTATTATTATATTAGTATTATATATAGGAAATCTACAATATTATTAATATCTTTTAGATTCGGATCTTGAGGGGTTAGTGTATCTTGAAACTCAGTGTTATTCCTATAATTATTTATTATTTCGTTTATTGCATTAAGAGATTTATGACGACTTAGATTACTTTTATTACTTTTATTACTTTTATCACTTTTAATTAAAACCGGTGAATATAAATCTTCCAAATTTTCGCTTTTATTCATTTATTATTTTTAAAATAAAAATTTAGGAATTATTATTTTTTTAATTCCGGACTCGCATTCTTACACTCTTATGAGTGTTTTTAACCTCTGTAGAACCTCCGGAATGTGTCGGACTTTTTGTTCCTATACTCAAAAGAAGTATGTTCCGAACCTCTCCTCTCTTCGGAATGCTTAAGAATATTTTAATAAAATAATATTTTATTATTTATAAATAATTATATTTTTATATATATTAGATTATTTTTGTTGAAATACAACTATTTTAGTTGAAATACAACTATTTTAGTTGAAATACAACTATTTTAGTTGAAATACAACTATTTTAGTTGAAATACAACTATTTTAGTTGAAATACAACTATTTTAGTTGAAATACAACTATTTTAGTTGAAATACAACTATTTTAGTTGAAATACAACTATTTTAGTTGAAATACAACTATTTTAGTTGAAATACTAATATAAATTATTATTTTGACATAAATTATTATTTTGACATAAATTATTATTATGTTGATTAATATGTTGATTAAGTTTTGGACATAGTGTTACATGTCGCTGAAAATTTTTCTTTAATATAATTTTTTGACAACCTCTACATTTAACTTTTTCTTTTAAACAATCCTTACACTGATATTTACTATCATAAAACTCTGTCTTAGGTTTAGTAATTTGACAACTTGTACATTGTCTTGTAGAACTTATACAAGAATTATAATGATTAGTAATTCCTTGATTTGTAAAATATTTATTACAATTACGACATAACTGATCTTTTAATTTATCTTTTTTTTTTTTTTTAACCTCTCTGTTTGTTCACATAATTTTAAATGACGTGCAAAATTTGTTGATGTTATATTTTTATTACATCCGGAACATATTTTTTTTGTTATTACTTTCAACAAATTGATTTTTTATCAATATAATTATTTTGTGCTACATTATTATTTTGAACAAAAGGATTATTTTGAACAAAAGGATTATTTTGTGCTACATTATTATTTTGTGCTAAATAATTATTGCCTAGGTGTATTTTGCTTAGGTGTATTTATTCTAGCAGTATTTTGCCTAGGTGTATTTATTCTAGCAGTATTTTGCCTAGGTGTATTTATTCTAGCAGTTTAAAGATTTTGTTCTTATCTGAAATAAATAAATGCTTTAATCTTTGTAATGGTTGCTCTGATTGAATATTATTTATACTGAATACTATTATTAGGTTGAATATTATTCTGAATATTATTAGGTTGAATATTATTAGGTTGTAATTGATTCATATGCATACCACATGGTGTGTTTTTCATATGAGAATATAATAGTGTTTGATTTAAAAAACGCATATTGCAAACTTGACAAATTTGAGTCATTTCCATTTTTTTATTTTTATTAGGAAAAATTTTTATTTTTATAATTTATGTATTTTTATAATTATGTATTTTTATAATTTATGTATTTTATAATTTATGTATTTTTATTTTATGTATTTTTATAATTTATGTATTTTTTAATAATTTATGTATTTTTTATAATCAGAAAAAATTTTATTTTTATTGTTTAAAAATGATGTTACTAAATGTTGGTGGAGGTGCATATATCCCGAATAATCGTGAATTAGAAATAGAGATAGAAAATTATATCATGAAAACTGGAGACGTTTTATCTGGTCCATTGCATCTTTCTATTCTTCCGCAACAAAATACAGAGTTAACAAATAAACAATATGTTGATACGCAAAATCAATGAATTAAAAGAAAAATATATAAACGATGTTTTGGTTCCGCTGATGAACGAATTAAAGTTGCTTAACTTAATGACAAATCATTAAACGAAAAATTATTAAAACTTGATAAAAAGGATAGAGAGCTAGAAGCAGATATAGCAAAACTTTTAAAAAGATTTCAGAACAATCAAAAATTTTAATATTACTTTCTTTAAATTTAAAATCTGCAGTCATTAAAAATAAACATCAGATAAAAATGTTAAAAGAACAATTAGAAGATGAAATAGAAAAACTACCTGAAAGAATTAAAAAAAATTTAAAACAGTTACAAACTACATTCCAAAAAAGTGTTGATGAATTGAGTTCTAAAATTACTCAACAAATGAAAAAGATGAATAGAATAATAAATGAAGTAAACTCACTTAATGAAAAAGTTGATAAAATGAAAACTCTTTAAAATCAATTTAGAAAATGAATTAAAGAAAAATTTACAAGAAAACTCTAAAGAAAATAAAGAACAGTTAGATGCTGTTAAAAGACAATTAGATGTTCTTAAAATTAAGTTAAATGCTCTTAAAACGGCGTTGAAGATTAATCAGCAGAAAATGCAAGTTAATAGAAGTGAAATTAAAGTACATCACACGCTGCTTGACGCAATAGATAAAGTGCAACAGGCAATTAATAAAAGTTATCTCGAAGTTGTTATCCATTCACAAACGTAAAATCTTAAACGAGTATTGTAAATATTAACTTAAATATTTTTTACCTACAAAAAATAAAAATCATAAAAAAATATAAATATAATTTAAAAAATACAAAAAATATAAATATAATTTTAAAAATAAAAAAAGTATAAATATATGAAAGTATATAAAAGTATATAATTTTAAAAATGGATAAAATTAGAGCTAATAATCGTAAAAGAATTAAACAATTAGAAGAGTTAATAAAAGAAAGAAATATTATGAAAGAAAATCAAAGAATAAAAAGAATGATTGATGCAGGTTTGGTTACTGATAATGTTAAACCATATACGCTATCTGCAAAAGTTAAGAACAAAAATTAAACATTTTTTATAATGGTCATCGGTTCATGGGTCAACGGAGATGTCTTCCAGGGCTTCGCGCTTCGCCCGTATTTATTTTTTTCCCAAAAGTCAAATTTATTACTAAAAAATGCCTATAATTTATAAACACAATCTTAAACATTTTGCTTCAAATCAAAAAATTTCTCATGAACCACGTATGAATCCTGTTTATCATTATGATAATAGAGAAACAATCGGAACAGAAAAGTTCCTAGGCACCGCAGGTGCCGTTCAAAAAGAAGGGGATGGCATCTTTTCTGGTATTGGAAGTATCGTTAACTTGATAAAAAATAATAAAGATTTGATTACATCTGCCGCAAAAGGAGCAGCTGCTATAGGTAGTACAGCTAGTGCAATATCAAATGCTGTTAAATCACAAAACGAATTAAAACAACTAGAAGCTATTCGTAAACTCAAGAATGATTCTGAAGAACTAAAAAAATTAAAAAAACTTTCAGATGAAACAAAAAACAAAATTGCTAACATTGCTGTTGGGGAAACCTTGAGGAGCGGAGCTCCGTCTGATAGTAAACATAATGAAAAAACAATTGAAGAAATAAGAGGTAATGGCATTCATAGCGGAGCTGGTCTAGCAAAATTCTAAAATTATATTTAGTAAAATTCTAAAATTATATTTAGTAAAATTCTAAAATTATATTTAATAAAAATTTTTTTTCTATCTGTGAGAAAAACAAAAAGTCAAATTATTTCTTATAAAAATGTCTTCGCTTATCGAAAATAAATTTAGATTAGATGATCCCCCCGTTCACCAGTTACAATCAAAAAAAGAATGACTATATAAGAATTGCTATGAATCCCGGATCTTCCAGTAGAGTAAACACTGGAGGAGAGTATTTAATCTTTGAAGTTGATAATCAGCAGAGCTAATTTATATTTACCTGATTCATTTTTACACTGTGAATATTCTTTATATAGTGATGCAAATTTTACAACACCATTACCAGATACCGATAATATTACACTAGAGAATAATTTTTTCCCAAGTTTTATTTACACAAATGCGTTTAGAAGTTGCAACTCAAAATATAGAAACAATAAGTGATTCTCCAGGTGTAATTGATACAATGCTTAGATTTATAACAATTGGTGAAAATAATAAAAAGCATGAAATCGAAGGTTGGTTTCCTGATACTAATGATGGTATAATTATTGATGATATTAACTCACGCTGTGGATAACAGATGCCGCAGGAATTGCGAAAGATGTAGAAAATAATGCAAAACATTTAAATAAAACAAATAATGAAGCATATAAAGAAAAGACGTGAATTTAACAAAGAAAAAGTAAACAGACAGTAAATTGGTCATTGTCTCCATTATTCGTTTATTTAGATTATGATAAAATATCATATCAATTAAAATTTAAATTAATAATTCATCGTACAGCAAATAATGAATTAAT
>CAJQUW010015405.1:0-52627 GCA_907163375.1 Prostheceraeus crozeri
TGTGGTGACTATGACTTCTCTTTCCTCTCCGCCGTCCTCTACATTGATCGCGCAGAAGACAAGTGACGTCACTCTGCAACGTAGGAGAGAAATCAGGCTCATAATGACATTCATAAACAGCTGCCGTGGCCCCGCGCCATCTCTCACTCTCATCTCGTGGAAAGAGGGTCAAGACCTCTTGCTCTCGCCTCGCGGAAAGAAGGACAAGACCTTGCCGCACGCGCCGTCATCTTCACACCTCCGCACCGACCAAATCACTCCCAATTCCTGTCCGCGGAGCTCAAGCGTGCCCGTTCAAACTCCGACCGTTCCCGCTCGCTGCTGCTGCTGCTGATCACGCGCACTAACTTTAACGTGAACGCTTAACTGGTCCTTCTAGGGGCCACTTTCGAGACTTGCCCTCCAGGCCCCCAAGAGGGCCCATACCATTTGCCGCTCAATAAAGCATTATTAAGAAGACAATCCTCTTTTCTGCTACGACCTACCAGGTTTGGGAGATCGTAACAGAAAGTGGGGGCTCAGCCGGGATAGACCGTGAGCCGTTCTGCGTCTTTCCCTTTGCATGACATATTCGAAATATACTCCTCATTACTCTAGTTTAGTCTGTGGTTGCTGCCTAGTTTTTCTTCGATATTTTCTTTATCGCTATGGCAGATTCTGAAGTTACTAAACCCTCCTATGAGGATATTATGTCTCTTAAAAAATCTGATTTATTGGATTTGGCTTCCCGTCACAATATCGCTTGCAACAGGGCACAAAATAAGTCCGAATTACGCTCAAAAATCTTTCAGTTTTTCGAGATAGACAGCGAAGACAGTTCTAGTCAAGGTACTGAAACTAACCCAGCATATGTTATTAATTCAGAAATCGAAGCCCTTAAACTCAAACTTCAAATTGAACGAGAGATCACAGAAAGAGAACGTTTACGCTATTCAAATCATACTTTTAATAACGGTCATGGTACAGCTCATATCAGTCATTTTGATGTAAACAAGGTGATTAGACTTGTCCCCCCATTCAGGGAATCAGAGGTAGATAGCTACTTCCTTCACTTTGAAAAAGTAGCACTAATGATGAAATGGCCTAAAACTACATGGCCAATGCTCCTCCAAAGTGTTTTAGTCGGCAAAGCTCAAGAAGCCTATATCACTCTGTCACTTGAAGAAAGTTCGGACTACGAAATAGTGAAACACAGGATTCTAAGAGCTTTTGAAATGGTCCCAGAGGCCTATCGCCAAAAATTCCGTAGTCTCCGAAAGACCGATAATATGACATACACCGAATTGGCACACAGTAAGGAGGTTGCATTTGACCGCTGGTGTCGCTCCCCTCGATGTCGATAATTTTGACCAATTAAGAGAGCTGGTCCTAATTGAGGAATTTAAGCAAACTTTGCCAGACAGTATGAAAGTCTTTATCGAAGACAAGGACCCTCAGGACTTTAAAACGTGGATCCTGTTAGCGGAAGAATACGCCTTATCTAGAAACAGACCGACGAGAGACAGACCCCCAGGAAATCAGAGCTCACAAGATCAAATGATTAAGAAACAGGCTGATAGCAGACCTGAGCCATTCACCGGAAAGGTATTCAAACCAATCACATGCAACTATTGCAAGAAGACCGGACACCTGATTTCAGATTGCTTCAAATTAAAAAAGAAAAAGAGGACGAAAATAGAGCTGTGTCTGTCATCGGAAATTCCGCGACAGATATCGATAACGAAATCGATCCCATGTTTGCGCCTTTCACTTTTAAAGGCCAAGTTTCCGTTGGAAATGAAACTCCGATCACAATAAATATATTGAGAGACTCTGGCAGTGCCAGATCTGTAATTTTGTCGGAAGTTTTAACACGTCCGGACTTGTCCCATACCGGTGAAACACGCGCTGCCAGAGGTTTAGGAAGCAAACTCACGTTTCCTCTGCACAAAATCCATCTGAATTGTGAGCTAATTAATGATAACGTCATTATTGGAGAAACAGATGACATTCCTGCGAAAGGAATCTCACTTTTATTGGGAAACGATTTAGTTGGGTCAAAAATAAGAAAGAACATATCTGTCGATGTGCCGGATGTTATTAATCCACTCATAGAACCTCCAAGTGTCACCTGTAACGTGTTGACACGTGCACAAGCGAAAGGCGAAGCTGATGAGTCTGACATGCGACGTGATATCACGGCCGTCTCCTCCGACGTAGCTAACATCGCTAAACTACAAAAGGAAGACGACAGCTTATCTGAAATCTTCAAACTTGCATCTTCAGAAGGAGAGATAAAAAATCAACCGACCGGCTATTACACTAAAGCAGACACTGACATATTAATGAGAAAATGGCGCGATCGTCGTTTGCCAGCTAACAACGTTTGGTCCGTCTTAGATCAGATTGTCGCCCCGAAACAATGCAGGCTAGATATTTTAAAATTGGCACACGAAATACCCACCGCAGGTCACTTGGGAATCAGGAAAACTATCGACAGAGTCACTAAGCATTTCTACTGGCCGGGCATACGAAGTGATATCAAGACATTTTGCAAAGAATGTCACGTTTGTCAGATAGCCGGAAAACCAAATCAGACTATTCCGAAGGTCCCTCTAAAATCATTACCAATCATAGATAGCGCTTTCTCAAAAATCATTATCGATTGTGTAGGTCCTTTGCCCAGAACCAAAAGCGGGCACCAATACCTACTTACAATAATGTGTGCCGCCACTCGCTTCCCGGAAGCAATCCCTCTCAAAAAAATAAATACAAAACAAATTGCAGATGCACTTCTGAAGTTCTTCACATTTGTTGGCCTTCCGAAAGAAATTCAGTCAGATCAAGGTTCAGCCTTTACTTCAGGTATTTTCCAACAAGTAGTTGACATCATCGGCGCCAAGCAGATACTGGCATCCGCATACCACCCTCAGTCACAGGGAATGCTAGAAAGATTTCACGCTACTTTGAAGTCCATGTTGAGAGCCTATTGCATCCAACATGAGACCGACTGGGACAAAGGCATTCATTTCGTTTTGTTTGCGGCAAGAGACGCAAACCAGGAATCTCTAGGATTTAGCCCATTCGAACTAATTTTCGGACACGATGTAAGAGGTCCTCTGGGCCTTCTGAAAGAAAACATTTTGAATCAAAGCCAACCGGAAATGAATCTTTTATCGTACGTCTCTATGTTTAGAGAAAGACTGTTTCAAGCTATCGAAATGGCTCATGAGAACCTCATATCCGCCCAAAGTCAGATAAAATCAAATTACGATCATCACCACAATACAAAAGCCCGTAAATTCAACGTAGGCGACAAGGTTCTAGTCCTCTTACCGACAGTCAAAAACCCAATGACAGCGAAATACCACGGTCCATATTTGGTCACTAGGAAGATAAGCGATCATAATTACGTAGTGGCTACTCCTGACAGAAGAAAAGATTCCCAAGTCTGTCACGTAAATATGTTCAAAGCATATTTCACTCCGTCATCCCAAAATGGAATAATGATCATTAAAGAGGACCACGACAGTAACCATGCAAAATACGATAAGGACGACTTACCTTCACATAAACTATCAAATTCAGAAATACTAAATAACATTGACCTGATATCTGGTCATCTACCTCCGAGCGAAAAGGAATTTCTTGACAGCTTAATAGTGGACTTTAGAGACATTTTCACGGATGTCCCTAGCCAGACGTCAATGATTCAACACGATGTATGTCTGGTGGACGACACACCAATAAAATCACAACCTTATAGAGTGGGACCTGACAAACAAAAAGTCATCAGAGAGGAGGTCGAATACATGTTGCAAAATAATATAATCGAACCTAGCGACAGTGAATGGGCATCACCATGCGTTTTAGTAAAAAAATCAGATAATTCTTACCGTTTTTGCACTGATTACAGAAAGTTAAACGCAGTAAGCAAGACAGACCCTTTCCCCACTAAAAGACTGGACGACTGTATAGACAATATTGGCGAAGCTAAATATATTTCTAAGTGCGACTTGCTTAAGGGCTACTGGGGCATACCGTTAACCGACCGAGCAAAGAAAATCCCTGCCTTTGTGACTCCAGACGGATTATTTCAATATAAAGTTATGCCCTTTGGCATGAAAAACTCACAATCGACTTTTCAAAGACTAATTTCTAAGGTGTTAAGCGATCTTGAGAACGTCACAGCATATGTTGATGATATAGTTGTTCACAACAACACTTGGGAGGAGCACCAACGGACACTTAGGAAATTGTTTGAAAGGCTCCGAACAGCCAATCTCACTATAAACTTAACCAAAAGCGTATTTTGCCAGGCGGATGTGGTCTACTTAGGGCATGTAGTAGGGCACGGGAAAGTGAGGCCACTTCAAAGTCATATAAATCACATGAAAAATTTCCCACCCCCTTCAGATAAGAAAGGTATTATGCGTTTTCTAGGAATGCTAGGATACTATCGGAGGCTGACGCGCTGTCCCGGTCCTGCCTCCTTTAGCTGATTCTATCTCCAGAACACGGCGGGCCGCGTAGACTGAAACGCACAACGCAAGTCGAGCACCAATCTCCGAGCTGTATCTACGATCCAAACTAGAAGCCACCCTGAGCACAAGACACTTCTCGATATCCACGCGATACGTATATCAATCTACTGCACGCCTCCTACCGATCGGCGTTCTTGTCCGGGTGGATGTGATGACTATGACTTCTCTTTCCTCTCCTCCTTCCTCTACATTGATCGCGCAGAAGACAAGTGACGTCACTCTGCAACGTAGGAGAGAAATCAGGCTCATAATGACATTCATAAACAGCTGCCGTGGCCCCGCGCAATCTCTCACTCTCATCTCGTGGAAAGAGGGTCAAGACCTCTTGCTCTCGCCTCGCGGAAAGAAGGATAAGACCTTGCCGCACGCGCCGTCATCTTCACACCTCCGCACCGACCAAATCACTCCCAATTCCTGTCCGCGGAGCTCAAGCGTGCCCGTTCAAACTCCGACCGTTCCCGCTCGCTGCTGCTGCTGATCACGCGCACTAACTTTAACGTGAACGCTTAACTGGTCCTTCTAGGGGCCACTTTCGAGACTTGCCCTCCAGGCCCCCAAGAGGGCCCATACCATTTGCCGCTCAATAAAGCATTATTAAGAAGCCAATCCTCTTTTCTGCTACGACCTACCGGGTTTGGGAGATCGTAACAATATATGTGTAATACCTTAGGCAAGAGACAAACATACATGTACGAGAATTACGTCGTATTTTGTGTTTTCCTGCAATTTATACCAAAAATATTTTTGTGCTTATGTGAAGGAATTAAACATCAAGATGAAACGACTTAATATAGAAATTAATGGATTTATGTACTACCTCGTTCCCTGCACAACTTCTCGCTAGCTCCCGGACTAGAAGCCTGTAAGTTGGATTCATAACGAATTAAATACATTATAATAGAGTGTTTTCATCCCGAAGGATATTCAAAGCCGTTTTACAGCATGACATACTGAAGAGAATTCTTGACAGATGCGCGAATGAATTTTGTAGATAAGCGCAGACTACAAACTGTAAGTACTCGAAACTCCTATGCACTCACATTCACGATCTATTCTGCTGTGCATGGCATAAAGGGGAATGCATAAGTTTTGTGATTGTTTCTGATAGCCTATAACATAAAAATATGCAGTCAATGTTTTCAGCATAAAAATTTTTTTTTCATCAAAGCTGGAGTAAAAAGGCCGGGCCTATGCACCTAGTGGTGCCCCTCAGCAGAAGAATTAAGAATATAAGTAAGAAGAGAAAAAAGAAAGAAACAAAGGGGATGAGGCATCATAACTGTATAAGTAAGTTAATTAAAAGAGAGTATATTATAATTTTATCTACATAATATTAAAAAAACAAGAAGTAATACAAGCTACAATTAAAAGTCAACATAACATGTTCAATATCAGGAATATTATATAACTAAGGGGATGGTATAAAAACAGATAACAGAAGGAATCACGAATTGAATACTCCATACTACTTTGTAACTTCTAACTATCCACGGAACAGAGTGGAAGCTTATTAATAGCTCTATTGAAGGCTGGGACAGAGGCTGGGAATCAATGGCTTATCCAGGAATGTTATCGATTGCTGCGGTACAGTATTCACAAACATGCACATACGTGGTGGCGTCAATAAGTCCGTAGACTCGACATGAAATAATGGTTCATTTATCTAATCACTGCTGTCAGTGGAAGCCGTGTGCATGTATGTCTCAATTATCACTGAGTGAGCAGTTGTCATGCGGCATTTAAGCAACAAAAGATCTGTTGTCTTATCTCATCACATTTCTTGGTTGCAGAATGATTTCTGATGTCGAAAAACGCAGTGTCATACACTTTCTTTATTTGCGAGGGATACCAGCTGAACAGATGCTGGTGCAACTGCATGAGGCCTACCAGGACGAAGCCCCAGCACGGTCAACGGTGTACAAGTGGATCAAGGAATTCCAAAATGGCCGCACTTCCATTGAAGACGAAGACCGACCCGGCAGACCCTCAGAAATCGGAGATCAAGTTCTTGTGAGGCTGAAAGCGATCGTGACGGAAGAGCGGCGAATAACCAAGCATAGACTGTCGGAGCTGCTGAACATCAGCTAGGGTCAGTCCACAACAGGCTCAAAGAACTTGGTCTGAGGAAGTTGTCTTCCAGATTCGTTCCTTATTTTCTCAGTGCTGAAATGTGTTCGCGCAGGCTGGAATGTTGCGCGAGAAACGTGGAGCTCCATGAAGAACTTGGTGATCGATTTCTGAAGAACATCGTCACAGAGGATGAAACACCGCTCTCGCTTTACGTGCCGGATAGCAAGCGTGCATCAATGGAATGGAAATTCCCTGGTGAACGTGCGACTCGGAAGTTGAGGCCTGGAACCTCACACAAAAGGGCCTTCATGCTGACCATCTTCTGGGACCACAAAGGAGTGATCAAGTTGGACTTCGCGGACAAGAACACCAAGATAACGGGAGAATACTACGCGCAGCTCGTTGCAGAATCCAGGAAACTGAGAAGAAAGCCCTCTGGCCATGATCTGTACCTGTTGCATGACAATGCTCCGATCCACACGAGTAGACGGGCTCAATCCTCCCTGCAAAGTGCTGGATTCGTCCAACTCCCACATCCGCCTTACAGTCCGGACCTGCCTCCAAGTGATTTTTTCCTCTTTTCACATTTGAAAAAGCACCTCATGGGCAAGAAGTTTTCCAGCAAGGAAGAACTGAAGGAGGACGTTGCAAGCTTCTTTTCCGGACGTCCAGAAGGTTGGTTTGCGACGGCTTTCGACGAGCTAGTGAGACGGTGGAAACTGTGCATTGACAATAATGGTTCATATGTAGAAAAGTGATTTTTATAAATACACAATGTCATGATTTATTTGCCATACAGATTTATTTTGCCTACATTACCATAGGTTCAATATACCTTAAGTGGAAAAAGCCAGTTGTTTTTTATCTTTGCGAGTCTACGGACTTATTGACGCCACCACGTACATGTATATTGCACATTGTATACTTAGCCTATTTCAGATTTTGATAATACTTGAGATTGATGCAAACATGCATTAAAATATAGGGGGTACCTCACTCGATCTATAATGCATGTAGAATTCCGTTCTTTCTATCCCCCCGTTACTTCCTCGGTACACTGTAAATCGCTCAATACCAAACATATACGAAGAATGCATACAAAAATTATTTTTTGGTGTGTATTCGTAAATCAGTCGATCACAGAAGGAGTTGTTTGTATCGTTACATACGAAACAGATACGAAATTTTCGTATAGCAAACAATTTTCGTATCGAAAATATACCAAATCGCCATAAACATACAAATATCAGCTTGATCAGTGAAGTGCGTCTTGTTTTCTACAGTCTTTAGATGAGAAAATGGTGGCTTAACGGTGAAATTTACTATAATCTTCATAGGCTGATCGTTAGAAGGGGGTCATCAAAATCCCAACGCGTACAGGTGTGGATCTGAAATATTCTATACTCACTTACCATTGCTATAACTACTTTCATTCCAAATATCAGCTTGATCAGTGAAGTGCGTCTTGTTTTCTACAGTCTTTAGATGAGAAAATGGTGGCTTAACGGTGAAATTTACTATAATCTTCATAGGCTGATTGTTAGAAGGAGGTCATCAAATCCCAACGCGTACAGGTGTTAGTTTTACATGAATAGTAGGAAAACAAATATTCTTAAGATATGCTTCTATATTCACAGACGCATAACATATATACGCATATATAGGCCTAAATACACATAGGCCCATTAAATCAAAATTTTATATTGAAGTGAGATCTTCATGCCAAAAATCAGCAAGAATTTAAGCAGCATGTTTACGTCAAAAGCACAATCCAAGAAGAGTCAGACATTGTATTCAGCATGTAGAAATCGACGTCCTTTGATCAAAACTTCACTGATTGGAGGATGAAAAAATGGAATTTGTTCAAAGGCAACTGCAAGTGCACTGTCAAAATCGATCACCTCGTATCATAAACAACACTCTAAATATATAACACAAGCATTAACTATAAAAGCATACCAAGTATTCTCATACATCATCAGCTTCCGTATGATTGCGAACTCAGGCTCATGAGCAGATATATCAACTGAGATTATGATGTAGCTTCCAACACGATATTGGTGTCTTCCAATAATTACTGAATTTGCCGACTTCAGATTGTCTAAGAGAACTTCTTCTCGTGGTAGTCTCAGAGCACTACTGATTAAAGAAACCTCTTCATACGTGATAGTGTCCGCATCAAGTTCTGTAATACCATTAGGACAGATACTGAGACATATCAGTGTTGTAGATGATGCAAACTTTCTGAGCATACCAGGTGCAGAGGTTATGTGATACGTTAATATAATTGCCTATTAATTTGACGTGACGTTTAAGGACCTGGTGCAGTGACTCAAAGCGCATACACCACATAAAACGGATAGTTCCGTAAAAATGGGCAAATTCGTGGTAGTGTTTTGTTATGTAATGATATTTGCAAATGGTCCGTAATTTGTGCAAAAAATATTCATTGACAACCTTCTGTTGCTCGTAATTGCAAGAGTACATCTCTTCACAATGATATGCATCAATGTTGGGCATCAGAGCAATTTTGGCAAAAGAAACGTGGTTAATGAAGAGTGGGTTATTAATAGAAGGACATAGAAATATTGGGATTCCCATCATTAGCTTCAAAGTTTCGGCGGCATTAACTGGCAAGCTTCCTTTACGGATTTGTTTCAGGGTAATTACGTCATTTTTTAGAAAGGGAAACCCGATTGAAAGGATTTCTTTCAATGTATGTAAAGAAATTTCCTTCTTCAATATCATTTCATCAAATAGAATACAAATAACATTCTGACTGAAACCAGAAGATAGCATATCATGCATCACATCAGGAGCTGCAAAGTGAGGGAGAGTAATGTAAGATATGTCACTCAGAATTGGTGAATTCATGAAACCCATTTGGCTATTACGGGAATAAAAGTCGTTATGAATTCTTCGAACATCTATTTCTTGATCATTATTTGCGACCATCCGCAAATTAGCATGCAATGCTGTGCAGTAACGACAGATATGACCAGAAGAAAATGACAAACTGATTCCGCATACTTCGTGCTGGCTCAAATTGGCACCTGCAATGAAGCAAGCAACTACTGGAAGTCTGGCATTTAGTTTTGGCACAAAAACATCTTCAAAGTAAATACTATTTAACTCCGTAATTAATGTTTTTAAAACTGTTTGCATGCCATAAAGTTTTACATAGCTCCTTTTGAAAGTGCAAACTAAGAAAATATTGTTTATATTCGAAATCATTGAAGGTTGAACATTAAGGATTGAGAAATAAATCCCAACAAGCTTCTGCTTGTTCTTCGATTTTCCAATAGGGTTACATATCTCGAAATCATCCATATAAAGTCCTAAATAAATACCTGGATCACCTAATACTTTCAGGTATGTAATGAAGTAAGGCGATGAAAAAAAGGTATGGTGTCGAGACAACTCTCCACTGTCAAATATACAATATTTCATAAACGAGGAATTTGAGAACACCAACCGTAACATATCACCAATTCGTATGTAACTGAAATTATGTTTCTTGCATTCATCAAGCGTAACACATTCTACATCTGGAATTAAAAGATTTTCTTTCATGTGTTGAGAAACGTAAGAGTCGGAGAGCAAAGAAGAAATTGTCGTAGAAAAAAAATCATGAAAATTGTAATAAGATTCACTTGAAATTTGATTTCCTATAATTGAATCATGACAATAATATAAGTTGTTTAAACTTGAACCAAAATATGATAACAAATTTGAACATGACAGGCAAATTGCCCTAGCATCCTTTTTTGTCGTATTGTGAATAGTATAGAGTGAAACGTAAAATTGGATTATCTTGGAACCCAGCATTTCTATCGTGTTGTTGTACATTCTTAACGGCGTCATTTGCCCAGACTCATCATGCTGCACTGCATCATTAACTGACTGAGGTGAATCCTCTGTTTGATCTCCTTCTCGATTATTGTCTTCAGGTAGGTTTGGTACAACGCTAATATCTGTGACATTTTCTTTGTAGTGACAACTAAAATGCTTCAATATAGATCTTAATGTAAATTTGGTGTCATTGCAACCATCTACAAAACACTTGACACCCGATTTAGTGGCTTTTATGTTCGAATGCAGATACCGTACATGTTTTTCGATAACATTGTGCGAGAAGGATTTAAATCCACAAAATGGACAGAAATTCATTTCTAGTAGTAGGCCCTAATACGTATCGATTAAAAAATAACTGCAGGGTAATTTAGAATTTTAATACTTAGCAATTAATAATTAATGCCCAACGCAATGTATATCATTAAATTCATAAAACAAATTAGACTCAATTTCAAGTTGGTTGGACAAGCAACTTTCAGGTTTAAGCAGACTATCCAGAAACCGTCTGCAATTCCAGGAATGTCGCAAAAGGAAATTGAAATTGTTTGGACACCATTTATGCAGGTAGATCTGTAAAAGCATTCAGATATTTAAACAAAAAATATGTAAACTATTTTATCTGTTTTTTTAAGTTACAATTTCGACTGTTACCAACCACATCTATGCGAATGGAGTACATGATTTGCATTAAATCTACTCCAGTATGTAAGGTGAACCTTATAATTATCATGTCAACGCTTAAACTATTGGAAGTATGTAAACAAATTTATGCGTATGCAAAACAGTAATATTGCGATAATTGTCTTTTCATCAAAGTTGTCTTAGAATAACAAACGACATTCGCAAAATAAAAAATAATAAATTATTCGTATGACAACATTTGCTTACTGTATCCATCTTAGACGCACAATGATTGCATTTCCTACAGAATCATCACAGACCTGCTATATAAAATGTAAGTATATTCATATTATCTATGATTATTTACATAGACATCTGATTATATTATATAAGCATATTAGTAAAATGATGTTAGTGCTAATATAGCGCCAATATAGTATAATCCGATGTCTATGATCATTTACATGAACTTGCCATTTATTAGTGACTACAATGAAATTATACCGAGCTGCCTGAGAAATATTTGAAACTGTTTTCCGTCTATAATTTCATGAAAATCATATACTCAACTAACGGTTTTATGTTGTGTAATGGTCGATTTGGAATCTACGGATTTCAAGCTCAATTATTACAAGCTCATGTTAGTATAATTCTGATCTATTCCGGTTATCATATTCGCTGAAAACGGATATATGTCTTGTGATCTATAAACGAATATGCCGTTCTTTATTTTGCGGTAGATATAAGTTGGCAAGTAATCTGATTGATCTTTTAATTTTGATAAGTGAAAGATAAATATTCAAAGACATGAAATTAAATAATTCTAAGATTGCATCATCTTCTTATCAAACAGTTTCTGCGATATGATCAACCAAAAAACCTGACTGTTAACAAAAATTATTCATTCATAAAAATATAGATTTGTTTTTGTTTGTCGTCAAATTTTTTCATTTGAACTTGATTGTTAAAACTTGAAAAAATATAAGACTCAGCTGTTACACAGCTGACTTCTACAAGATAAGGTGAATGAATGATAATATGTAACAAATTAATCGATGATTTTATTAGCTACCACAACTGAGGGGATAATTAATGTCGACAATATTCAAAACTAATGCGATGGTGAATGAACATGAAGTAGAAATGATTAGAAAGTAATAATCGGTCTTATTGTCCGTATGATCAATTCAGAGTTTAATTTTTGGTTTAATCTGTTAATAATTACAAGGTCTTTCTTGCCTGTTTGATTTTTGTCGAGTTGTGCATTATTTATCCTGGACTTTGGGTTCATAAGCATTCTTCAATTTCGCAGAATATACTGCATGATGGATGAACAAATAAAAAATGCTAAAATGAACTATTGCCTGCATTATTTAAATTGGACTACTTACAGAGTATGGCATACCGTTAATGTTGACAAATGTCATTTTAATAATAATGGATTGTGTTATATGAAATGATTCTTTTATCGACCAGCATATTTCAAATCTGAGTTTACATCTATGTTGGGTAGGAATCAATACATGATCCGCCAGGCATATTTCAGGAGCAGACGCACCGGCGAGCTTTTTGTAAAATTCTAAAATTCGATTATGCAGGCCTAAGCAGGTTGGCCTAAAAAGGTTAAAAGGATCAGCGCTATTGGTTGGCGTGCTGATTTTCCGAAAATCAAAAAATAGGCTTTGTGCCCGGTGCGCTGGATTGCCGAAGTAATTATCTGGTGCGCTTTATGTTAATATTTCTGCTCAGTTGACTTTGAGAGATTTAGGTATACCTATATTAGGCTTATGACATAATCGTCAGAGAGTCAGGGGAGCTGTCAGCCGGGTTAAGTTTCCTGAAGCGCATTATCATAGAAAAAGACTAGTCGGTGGTCCCCACAAGGCGTAATATATCAAATTTCCAGCGCGTCAGCCGTAATAGGCTTATATATTAATAATAATAAGACTTTATTGCTTCACATTACAAGAATCGGTGAACGTATTACATCACAATCAAAAGTTCAAAAGAGAGTGGGAATATATGCAATTCGTGATAGCAGAACACTTGGAATGTTCTTTGAGAGATTGGGTCGACGTTGAGGTGTCTCAGGTTGACAATTCACATATTTCAAATTGCTTGTTCCTGGAGGTGAGAAAGGAACTACAGGAAAGTGAGACGGGACAGGTCTTTTTGTAATAATCGTTGGAATGTGACGCACGTATCACTTAAAATATGTCAAACGCCTTCCTACAGTTCTGGAGACACACAAGCACGCTTTCTCGCGAATGCGTAAAAGCTCATGAGAGCTATAGCAATTGTTGGCCATTGACAAAAAAGATTACAATTGTGTAATCTTAACAGTCGTATGACTATTTTTGGAGTCACTAAAATGTGAAATTGAACCGCATACCACACAGATATAGATCCGTTTGTATTCCTTTTATATGTATATATCTAGTCTGATGCACCGGACGTGATATAACCAATAACTGGCTCACCGGTTAAAAATAGAAAATCGCTATGCGACGGTGTAATCATTTTCCTAAAATCTAAAAACAGAATTTTTGTCCTGCGCTCAGGCACGATGAGTGAAGGCGTGGTATCCATTCCGGCGCATTCTATGTAAAGGTTCAAGTCTGGGTACGTACATATAACGATATTCCTAGTGTAGCTGGACATGAAACTTTTTTTACCTGGAAAGGTCTGAATGGTGATGTCTCCACTTCTCATATAGTCCCTTATCTGCAAGGGTCTAAACGATCTTAGAATTTTAAGTTTTTGTTAAAAATGAACATCATTAAGACCCTCTTAGACCTTTTCAATTTACAGTGTGGAATTTACAGCTACTGAATTTAGCTGATTTTGCAGGTGAGCTGGCAAAGACGGCTGATGCATAATCTATGATACTCAATGATACTGCACTTCCTCAAAACATCACATGTACATGTGCGTAACCGACGTCAATGAATGTGAGAAAGTGAGAGAAAGTGACACCCAAAATCATAGAAATTGACAACAATAAAACCTCTAGAATGGAAATTAAGCTTCATGCAATGCACAATAACGGCACATAAATCGCACGCATTTTCTCTTAGATGCACCTGCCAACGTCTGCATCATTGGGTCAGAATTAGTCACATGAGTAAATCGAAGCTTTTCATTGGCTGCTTATGCCCCAACTTAGTTCCCTCGGATGTGCCGCGGCCTTGAGTCAATTTCCATTCTAGTCAACTTCAGATAAACAATCTACATGTATTTCTATGCCCAAAATCATCATTTCTGTTACTTTCACAGTGTCGGGCACAGAAATCGATTGTAGACAAGAAGAGATTTGATAGTTTGACTTCGGAAATACCATGAGCTTTGTTTTGGCAAAATTTAATGTCAAATATACATCATGGATTCTTCAATAATATTTCTGATCTCATCTATCTTCAACCGAATTTTCCGAAATAATTCCCATTCCATTGATAAATTAATTTTTGGGTAATATGAAGTAGAATATATTGAATTTCTCAACGGCGGTGCGTAAGTTGAGTGTTTTCCATAATGATCAAGTTATAACATTGCATTCAAATGAGTTGAACTTTACTAGACTGAATTCTAAAGTCATCTAAAGGTCTCTTCACTACTGTGTCTGCCACTCGCACAGTACAGACTGTATCAAAGATCTAATTGTTGAAATGTTACTTAAAATCCATCCACCATCTCATAATTTTCGAAATCATTCAGTTGCCTCTAAGCTTCTTTTTGTTTCTAAGTTGTTTCTTGTTCTGTAACTGAATGAAAAATTTGGGAATATAAAGATTTCATTTTATCAGGCCTCAGCCACACTGCGAGCTTCTCCAAGCGCAGATGTAGCTGATGGTCACGATTTTTTGACCGCGATAACGGTCACGGTCATTTTCAACGGTCATTATAATAAACAGATGAATTAACCGGTCAACCGAAAGCGAAAAGTTTTGGAGATTCGACAGGTTATTTGTGTTTGACTTTCCTAAATCTGCCCATAAACAATTTATTCAGTAAAACCGTAAAGTGAATAAATAGGCTTAGAGGACGAGAGTGAAATCTAGTGAGAGTGAATAAAACTAGTAAAATTCAAGTAATTGTTCAAGCATATAGGCTATATTTACAGTGAAAACTCTACTTCTGCTCTTGCATATTTGCATCTTGGCTGCATAGAAAGACCGTACCTCTACATGATTTTAATGATTTGAGTGAGTAAGAGAAAAATGTTAAACTGATTTACAGACAGAATTTATGTCAAAATTAATTTAAATGTTTTGCAATTTGACAACTAGCCTGCAGTGTATGAAGAAGATTGATTCCATTTATTTATTGCAGAATCAATTTATGCCATTTGTTTTTGGTTATCATCTAAAAGGTAGGAAAAAAGCAGGAGATCAAACTTGTCCTGTTTGAAATTCTAAAATTCCTAGTAATTGTAACAAGAAAATATCGTAAATCATTTGATCTGAAGATAGGATCTACTATTATTATGCACATAAATGAAAATGTACAAAATCGACATCTTTCAAAAAATATCAATGAATAATAGGTTCCTAGCCCCAACAAGATTGTGATTATAATCTTCTAATTATAATATTATCAACATTTTCACATATTGTTTACCTGAGTTGATCATTTTTTCACATGAGCGCAGAAGATTTGCGTTCACGGTCATACATTTTGAAGATGATCGCGTTCATGGTCGCGGTCATACAACACTGTCCAAGCGTTTTGCAGCAAATATCAAGTCATCATTGCAACAGGTGTAGACTGCCACATTGCAAGCAAAGCAAAGCAGAGCGATTGATAGCTTGTGGACGTATCTTACTCGGGACGCTCTTCTTTGCTTTGCTCGCAGTGTGGCTGAGGCCTAACTCATTTGGGTACTCGAAGTGAGATCGATTCGGAAAATCATAGAATCCCACATAATGCAGATAAAATTGATGGAGATTTACGCGTTTAATTAGCAAAAATGTTGCACACGATGAGATTCGATATTATTGTCCAATTTCTATTTTACCTATTTTATCTAAAGTTTCAGAGAAGATTGTATGTAGGAAGTACATTTTCCCGTCAGTAAAGAGTAAAGTTGACAAGAATCAATTTGCTTACATTCCACGTCCCGGTTCTGGAGTGACTTCAGCATTAGTTTTGACCTATCACAAAGTTCTTCAATTTTTGGACAAATCTTCTGGTGGTGTTCGTATCATCTCAGCTGACTTTTCAAAGGCTTTCGATAAATTGTTACATACAAATATTGTTTCTGCCTGTTTGAACTTTGGCTTACCAAAATTTATTGTAAACTGGATTTCGAGCTTCCTATCAGATAGAAAACAACGTGTCTGTCTGAACAATCAGATGTCTTGTTGGAGCCCTGTCACTAGCGGGGTTCCACAGGGAAGTGTTTTGGGCCCTGTCTTGTTCTGTTTGGCAACAGATTCACTTACTCCTGTCTGCCCAAACACATGTGTTCTTAAGTATGCAGATGATATCACCTTTTTACATTTTGTTAATAACAGTGCTTTTGATGACAATTTGCAAATGGAATTTGATAATTTGATCAGGTGGTCTGCTGACGTTCATCTGCCTCTTAATTTCAAAAAGTGCTCTGTCATGGATATCATAACCAGGAAAAACATGCATTTGTTAGATGTGAGCTTGCTGGATGGTACATTTCTGAAACGTGTCTCATCCCTTCGTTTACTTGGTGTAACTTTCTCGAATAACATGTGTTGGGATGCTCATTTTGACAGCATTATTAAAAAAGCGAATAAGCGATTGTACATTATGTACAATTTACGGAGGTCTGGATGTCCTAAGTTTCTTATGTTTCGATCATACATTGCCTTTATTCGCTCCTTGCTTATGTTTGCATTTCCTGTTTTCTGTAATGCGCCTCAATTTCTGTTAAAAATGATTATTCGTTTAGAGCGCAGAGTTTTCAAAATTATTGGCTCTAGTGATTTTCCCACTTTTATGGATGTCGCTGAAAAAATGTGTGCAAAAATGATGCTTTCCATACAAAGGACAGATTCACACCCTTTACGTGAATTATTTAAGTCTCATCACAACCGTTTGAGCCGCTCAACTTTGCAATCGAATCTCCGTCCACCTTTTGCTAAAACTGTCCGCTTCAGCTCTTCATTCATAAAATATTGTAAATGACCTGTACATTGTATTTAATTTTGTAAGTTTTATTTTGTTTTTAGTTTTCATCTCATTCATTTCATCTCATGTCAATTGAAAATATGTCATGCGTTCACCGAATACTTACTGTAAAGCAATAAAGAGATTATTTATTTATTTATTTATTTATTTTTATGAACCGCTGGAGATCATTGTAGCGCGTGACTGCTTGAATGATCCAATTCTGTGAGATGAACTGCATTCATGATAATGATCGCTATGATAGAGACACAATTGAACGCAATTTGAAAGAAATACAAGCTCACTACATTTAATGGCTAGCAAATGAGGGTAAAACATATGTCAGGGCTATCAGGAAGATAATTCAACTTTTTGCAACTTAAATCCAAAACGGAGGTGCAGCGAAGATGATTGTGAGATGTTACTAGATCATCGAGGTATATCCGAACCACCAACTGACCGTCATTATTGATGTACTTCTAATTCTCTCTAATTGACCATCAAATTGCAGGACGGTTTAGTACAGGATTTCACAACAAACGGTCGGTCTGTGCACTTCATTGCTGTATTGTTGCATTGATATCAAGTTTGAACATGGAACATTTAATGACAGATTTCAATGCAAATGCTATTTACAAGAATGCAACCAAGATATCCATTAGGAATAGAAAAGAATAAGCGTTTATCGCATTTTGAGTGAAGAATAATTCCAGGATGAATAAAAACAGGAGAGGCATAGTCCAAAATAGATTGAATAATGGATTTATATACTAGGATGAATTTATCATGAGACAAAATAGGATTCAGAATGCGCATTAACATGAGACAAACTACAATCTTTGTGAGACTTTTTCAATGATGAAATCAAAGTGATCAGACCATGTCCAAGGTTGGGCAAAAACTTGGTCAAAACCCAAAACCCAAAACCCAAGTGTAAATAAATGAATGATATCAAGCAAGCGAAGTGCATTCATGTGCTGACATAAGATTCGTCTGTAGGCGAAAATTCCTATTAGGCCTTTGAGAAGCGTGGTATTAGTGGGAAACGATTTATTATTGCAATAATTGCAATTAGTAGCCTAAGTACATGTATTATTGATACAGGTTTCTTTTAATTTAACCTACACTGATATACTGACTAATTGAAGATCTTTGATTCAGTTATGATTGTGCTCACATTACTCATAACAAAGCAATTGTTTTCATTTTATCATTCAGAATATGTGGTTTGGCAAAATTCGTGCAATAATTAGGGAGATCTCACCCCCCAAGTAAGGTGCGTTCGGAAAAAAAATGGGGCGAGGGTTGAATGAGAGCTATATAAATTCCATGAATTGTAATTAGGTTAGTTTTGTGAATATAACTTGTGAACTGCAGTTTCTTCAATTTCAATATACGAAGATAGCATATTTTTATAATTAAGTCTTAATAATTGAAATTTCATCAACATTTTGCCACAACATGCAGTGGGTTAGCTGCAATGTGAGCATGCTAGGAACCCTCTGCGTCAAGATCAAACTTAAGTTTCAAGATGTGTAAATGTATTGCATCATAATTATCATGTAATACACACATTATATAACATGTTGATGTTAAGGCATAAAGAGGGCTCGCAGGATGTTCACATTCTATTGATAAAGTTGCAATTGACTTACTACCAAATAATAATAATAATGATAAGCGTATATTACATCAGAATATAAATCGGTCTTTACAAAGGAATTCACATAGTAGAAGTCATCGTGCATGAAGCGAGTTAAAAATTGAACAAATGAAAAGAATGAAAGTTCGGCTGTGTCTGACGGTATGTCTTGAAGGCAGTGAGAATCTGCCAGATACGGACATGTTCGGGAGAAGGTCGTGTAGAATATGATTCTTCTGTTGGATTGAATTCAATAGCTTTAAAATTCTCCAAAGATTAATAGCAGAAACACTCAATGCTGCCAGAACCAAGCCACTCGGAGGCAGTGACAAAGAATCGCACAAGAAACTGCTTCAACAACAAACCTCACAAATACATGTAAATGTCGGCCTGCAGAATCCTGTCGTAATTGTTTCTCTACCATCGATTGTGCTGGTTTGGCGGCATCCGTTTCCGTTTATTATATTTCTTTTTAAGGGACAACGATTCCGGTCTGAAATGCACAGTTAAGTAAGATTTTGATGCGAAAAATATTGAATATGTTTGACGCACAAGAAGGATTATATAGAATTTGACATGATTGAAAAATAGGAAAATGACACATTATTGAGCTGTTATTATAGGATGAACAAGGAGATAATTCAAATTTACTATCTTAGTGTGTTTTATCATGTCAATAATTTACAACAGCACGAATTAATCCACAAAGCATTTTCCCACAGTGGACAACATGCTATTTAACCAGAAAACCCGATGAATTTGATATTTAATGTTAAATGCATACTATCCACAGTGGAGCATTCTAAACAGTGACTTATTGTCAGATTTTGCTGATTTTATTGCTAGCACACAGGATGAGAATGAAGGAACGTTGTTCAGGGTGGAAATTCACATTACAAGGAGGCTACAAAAAGAAAAAATAATATATTGGGCAGACGCATTTCTAATTCGGTGTAAACATTAATTCCTTCCGGATTGTCAAAAACTAATTGACTTCAATTAATTGATTGATACTTTTCCAAATTCCAATTAATTAAGTTCTGAATTGTTCAATCTCAATTAATTAATTGTCATCTGTTAGTAGCCTAGATGGCTTATCTAATCTCGCCTCTACAGTCTTTCGCTTCTCACAATTTACAATTATAGCAAGCATTTCAGGTTGGCAAGCTGCAACAACGTTAACCCTATCAGGACCGGGAGGAGGATGCCGTCCTGCTATAACAAAGTGCCCCGCTTATCAGCTTCTTTTTATATCTCCTAAAATAAGTCCGATAAAATTCAATGTTTTGCGACTTCTAGTTTGCATGCTTGTTGAACTTTCAGTAAAATGTTGGGCAAAATTGACTCAGTTTAAGGTCATTTTTAAAGGTAATTTTTAACAGTACTTTTAGGAAATTGAAGGCTTTCATTTAGAGCAGCATTGATTATTGATGTAATGCTTCTGTATCATATTTACATGATGAAGGAGAAATTGAAGGCGATTTCATAAATAAAAAGAATTTAAATAAATGTTTCGGCCGCATGTTGTGCCAATTAAACGTAAAATGAAATGTGACTTTTCTTTTTATTTATAAGATTTGTAAGGGATCAAACTTTTTTCGTCAATTCAAGACTGTCAACACACACATTCATCATATCTTCCAAAATCAGTACATGCACCTGTCCAATTGTACATGTAGATGTAGAACGTGAAAATATGAAGTTTTGATGTGAAATCTTAGATATGAAATCCACAGAAAGATGCAAAATACATATCCCCATTCGAAAGATTTTTGTATTTGGAATGTGTGATAACTGCATCTTTATTGCGGATAGGTCATTACAATGAGACATTTGTAAAGATAGACAAATGCAAGTAATAAAAAAAAATAAATAAACTCGGAAGCACATTCGGTGAAACACCGCTCTTCCATGTAGCCGAGTTCCATTTATCCCACTCCCATTCTTTTTGTGCTGAGTGTTTAGCAAGAACGCAGAGTGCATCTATTTTAAAAGTCTTAGGTTTGACCCGACCAAAGTTCGAACCAAGGTCTCCCGGTCGCAAAGCCTACACTCTACCACAAGGCCACAGCGCCGGTCCATAATACATAGATACATGAAAAGACATTATTTGCGTTCAAATTTCAAATTGCTAATTATAGCACTAACATTAACGCAAAATATTGTGCTTAAAACACCATACAGAGATTCTTGAGTAAAAGTTTTCATAAATACTTTAGCTGTAATGAACAATTTTTGAAGAGTCAAAAGATATACATAGATTCATGAAAAATGAAAAAAATTGAAAATGCAAATTTTGAATTTGACTTTTTGGTATGAAGGTCTTCGAATCATACAAAGTAGGCACTATCATTCGAAAGCTGATAATCGAAATATACGTGTAGTTGATGTATTCAAAAAGTTTTATCCATCGGAACATGGAAACTTTGAGGGTCTTACGACACTCAATTTCGGCCCGGTCCTGATAGGGTTAAAATTCATGAGTAGTCACAAATTCATGTTTGTTTCAACCATAGAAATTGATGACAATGAAACCTCTAGAATGGAAGTAAACCTTCATGCAATACACAATAGTGCCACAAATGTCGCACGTATTTTCACTTGGATACACTTGTCAACGCCTGTGTCATTGGTCTAGAATTAACCCATTTAAGGCCGCCTATGTAAATATCGGCAAATTTTCTATAAAAACGGTGGCAGGTATTTCAGAATGTTATAATTAAGAATAATATATGATGACCAGTTCATTACAGTAACCCTATCTTAGAAATTAAAGCCGCAACGATTTCGTTACGATGGCGTCATATGATGTCAAAATATACAAAAGCATGTATTTTTTCAAATGCAGCTTATGAATTGCTCCAATCAATTCCTGCCGAAGTAATGAGTCACAGCTTCAGCATGAAAGTTCTCCATCATACTTCAGAGGTATTTTTCGAAACTGTGAATTAGCTAATTTAATCAAAGACCTGCTTTATGCTACTTGTCGTTGCTGTTTGCTATGAAGTCGTTATCGTTGAAATGAGAACAAGTTTTTATATTTCGAAATTCATGTCGAGAAATTGATTCTCTTTCTGTATCGACTCCAAATTCATGGTAGAGTTGGAGACGCCTCGGTCATTCGCAATGTCCACATAAATGAAGAACATCAAGAAGTGAACGCATTTGAGATTGTCTAGTATTATGTAGGCCTAAACAATTCTTTTGTCCCAGGTACCCTAGTGATCATTTTCTATGGAAATCCCACAAAATTTCGCAGTAGAATTATCGCGAATTGTCTACTGCAAAAAGCACTAATTCTCTACTGCCAAAAAGACCTACAGACATCAATCGTCTACTGCCAAAAAGGCCTACAGACATCAATTTATAAACGCATTCAGACAAGCAACAATTTTCACGATATTTTGCGATTAATTAGGAATAATATAAATGCCGATCGAACCTCAAGCAAGCGTAATTTTAAGTCCCGTGGATACATTAAATCATCCACAAGGATTCAAAACTACCGAATTTGAGGTATTGAACAGTACCTAAAAATAATAATAAAACTCACATTATATTTTCCATTTTCTCCAATCCTCCTTCAGAGATTCAACTTGTATTTGTTCGACTGTAGCTGTGTGTGGATCGAATATTTGATTACAATATAATTTCACTTTAATTATGACTTTTCAGCAATGTAATCAATCACTTGTTTAATGGTTTTCAGCGAAAGTGAAAAGATATTGGGTAGTTGAGTCAGAATGATGCGAATCAAAACGTGTAGATGAAGATGATGTTGAAGGTTAGGAACAGGAGGTAGTTCAATTTTCCTGGCATTCTGCTAAAAACAAGCTGGTCTCTCGTTTGTATTTGTCTTTTATTTGAGGTTATGTGCAAGATAGAAATCCAGCAAGGTAACACCACAGCGCTTCTAGTGTCAGGTGGGACCGTGCAGTAAACATTCGCACTGCAAGGTTCCACCCCTTGATGTTTCTGTGACACGAAGGTTTTACCTTATTGATTTTCTATCGTCTGCATAACTTCAAAGGCAAATACAAAGGAGTGACCCGCTTGGTTTTAGTACAATGCCAGGAAAAGAGAAGATCGATAGTGAAAAGATTTCCATAGTGAAAAAATGTGTCGGCGTAATCCTGAAATTGGTTGTGAAAGTCCAATTACGACAGAATCCTCTGAATGTCCAAAGCACAAATGACTGACTTGAGGCGTATTTAAAAGTTTTGTAAATCCACAAGTATAAGACAGTAGAACGACATGCATTGACGCTGCTGGGATGACTGAAACATGCACGATGCACTGAGAGGAATGACTCTGCAATTGATGACGCCTGGTTGATATAGCATACACAGTCTGTCCGCTCGCATCCTCTTTGTCGTGTGACTCATGGACCGAAATGAGGGCATTCATTAGTCATTTACAGGCAGGCGATCGACGAGTTGTTTATTCCACAGTAGGGAGAGAGATGTGTGCAGAGAAAAATTGTGACGGATACCGGTATATACATTACGTCCTTTAGTCATCATAGTCTTGCAAATAGGGGAACAACTGATCCGCATTATGACCTTGAATATTCCAGCTGAGATACATTCAAAATCAGAAAATCAGCTTTCAAATGGAGAAAAGAAAATAAAAGAAGATGAATGGAGAGATGGAGATAAGGAGAGAGAGAGTGTGCGTGTGTGTGTGTGTGTGAGAGAGAGAGAAAAAAGAGGAAGCTTGTTCCCCTGTGCTTCGCGCACTATGGCCCCGATCAAAAACAGACAGTTCGAGGAGACTCCGGAGTTTCCGGAGAGAGAAAGAGAGATAAGAAGAGACTAGAAGAACTTAGTTCTGTGCCTCGTGCATTGTGACACTCCATCAAAAGCAAATCATTTAGAGGAGACAAAGTAGCAAGAGAAGGGACGCATGTATAAAACCAAATGTTCTTTTTACAGGTGTAAAGCAAGTAATAAATGAATATAATACATGCACATTTTCATATCACATTCATTTATTCATGTGATATTTAATATAATAAGTATTAAATGTGATGTAGACATAATATCAATATATCAAATATATAAACATAACAATATATTTGATAAGATAGAATTTTGTAATTGCGTATAAAATTGTATTACATGTATATATTCCTATGAATACATTAGATGGTAATAATACGAGATTTATATACAAATATCTTTCTTTTGTATATTACAGCAAACGAATTGCTGTATTATGCAAAAATGTTTGAGTTCAACGTTCTTGCAGATGTTATGTCTGTCGTCGATAAATGTTTAGAGACACGTGTCTCCAGCAAACATTTACAGATATATTTGCCTGCTAAACATTCTATGGATGCCATGAATGCCAGTAAGAATTCTCTAGAATTGCAGTAGGCATTATTAGCTCATACAAATGTCTCTAAAAACCATAAAAAACTTACTGCCAAATCAAATATCTGTAGCGATTTTGAAAGGCAGTAGAAAATCGTAAAATCTCTAGAAAATGATCACTCGGGTAGTCACTGGTTTCTGCCATTGAGGTCGATAAGACCATCAGCATGCGTATCAAGCATCTCATAAAGATTCTTGCCTTGAAATGCATCCAGAGAATGTTTGTCCTGTCTGCGAAGATGGAAATAACCGATATTTGCCACTATGTTGACTGCTTTTTCTGTTTACTGAAATGATCATTCAAATCCTCTTTCGTTGCAATCTCACACTGACTTACGATGTCACTAACCTCTGAGATATCGTTTGAGAGACTTACCTCTGAGACACATAAACTCATCATCGTCTCAAAACTCTGATGACGCATTTACTTATGGAGGTTTTGTGGCAACATTCATATACCGTGATCGTCGGCATTAGGCCTATTACATATTTCAGTAACTTTTTTATCCATAGTTAGCAACAGCTTGGGTATTGTCTTCAGATAGCTACACAGGTTGATATAATCAAGCTAAGCCTTTATAGATATTTTAAACCAGTTTGGGCCATCTCGAGCCTCTGGCGTGCCCTTGTAGGGAGAGACGCATCGTCTACAGCCAAAGAAGTTGTGGATTGAAATTGCTCGAGTCGGAGGACATCTTTGTATTCTATGCCCAGGCGAACTGGCACCCTGCAATGTTTATGAATAGGCTATAAGAGAAGATGCTTGAGATTTGATCTATCTTTGACTTGCTTCTGTACATGAGCTAACAAGTCTAATGTTGAGGAAATTACTACGGCAATTGACTTCGGTTGGTTTTGTGACGGGAAAGCCATAGACTATAAATAACAACAAGCATTACAGACTCATAGAATACACTAAGAATGCAATATTCCAATGAAATCGTTCGTTTTTAGTATTCAACAAACATAAGTTTCAAAGAAAATTGATAGCCTTCACCACCATTTACTTCATTTATATTGTTGCTGTATTTAACATTTGTATATCATATTACGCCAGTGTAACTAAAACGTTACGGTTCAAAAAAATTACGTGCCATGTCATGAATGAATATCCGAGCAAGTATTGATTGCTATTTTCGGTATTTGATGGATAATGAGATCACGCAAATGACATTGACAGTAAATTACATGTGGACGTTCATACACTGAGCCTTTCAGTATATTAGCAGATTTTAAGCCAATTTTTTGTCTAATTTCGTGATAATTTTTGAATTGCCGATTGTTTACCTGAAAATATGTGATAAATCATGTATGGTAATCAAAATATTGTATCATATGTCGCAAGCTGGAGAAGACACCAGATTCCGAAAAGTGCTGTAACGAAAACGTTACACTGGCGCTAAATGGGTTAATCACACATGCAATTTAAAGGTTTTCATTGGCTGTCGATGCCTCAACTTAATCTCCACCTGATGTGCCGCGATCTTGAGTCAATTTCTATTCTAGTCAACTTCAGATAAACAGTCTATTTCTATGGTTTCAACCAGAGTTCACACAGCCCCAAAATGCAGGCGACATTTCTCCGCTCAATCGTCACCGATGAATACAATGGAGAGAATCACGAACGCATGTATGAAACATTTTGTCGAAAGCATCTGATGCAAGCGTCTGTGAAAGAGAAGCCAAGGAAATTATCCACTTCCGACTGGTCGGACTAATCGCAGTATTGAAGCATAAAATGGTAGGCGATGTTCCAAATTTCCAAAACCACAGTTGTTTATTGCTATGTCAACGTGTAGGTATAGTTCAACAAATTTTGTATCAAGTAAATTACTAGTCAGACCTTTCGAGCTACAGAAATTGTTTGAATTTTAGATTCCAATTGCAATTAATTGATTGGTTCACACTTCCAATTGCAATTAATTAATTTCTTTGTCCGATTAAATTGCAATTGATAGTCGATAAAAAAAATCCCTGATTGGAAGTAGGGCACTTCTATCTTAACAAGTTTAGGATGGGCATACACAAGGAAACAATAAAATGGCATGAAAAATTACAATGATATAGCAACATGTGATTTCAATCAATTAATGAATATCAATTAAACATGACATCATTTTCTCCTTTTATTTTTTGGTTCGCTTGTGTATAACACGCTACTACTTACTAATTCGATTCTTTTTCAAGCACAATAGGCCTAATAAACAACCCACGATTATTTCACACTTTTAGAAAAACTGAAGTATTGTAATATCTGACAAAACGACGACCTACTAGTCCGGCAGCCAGAACGAGTTTCTGCAGGGAACGAGGCCGACAATGAGACTTTCACAGAATGATGTACACCTCATAGTCCGGCAGCCAGAACGAGTTTCTGCAGGGAACGAGGCCGAAAATGACACTTTCACAGACTGATGTACACCCTATGCCTACTACGAATCTCCACGTCTGCCGAGTTCTAGTGAGTTCCTCTTCTTGTCAGACAGGATCAAAGAAAAACACATGTAAATGGGATCCAATGGGACGCAGATTGTAGTTTTTGGTTAAAATGAAATTTTCTATATTTTCGCTTATCAACTGGAAAGTACTAAGCCCAGAGTCATAATTTTTGGCATGGAATGTCTTCAGGTCATTTCCTATGATGTGCATGTGCTTTTATCATGCATCTAATCGGGAATGCATGCGAGAATGTGGTTGAATGTGGATAAAGTTGCTCAAAATGTCTGTTTTGTAGATAAAAAACAACGCCAAGGTATTCATTGATACGCGATTCTATTTTTCCCGATGCATTTCGCCGGCTCTAATCATGGGTTACACCGGAATGAAGTCAGAATATCAAAAATGAATTGAGTTAACAGCTGAGAGGTAGAGAGACAACAAACCAAGACATAGAAATCAGCACAGAAAAGATACATGACTTCAATAAGGAATTACGGAAAACTATAATACTGTTAATAAATGGCAAGTAGAAACAGAAGCAAAGAAAAATGAAATAAAGTTACCAAGGTAAAATTAAATTGATGACTGTTTCCTTCTGTGTACAGAGATTGGGCTGAGTTTCTTTGATGAGGAGAGCTTCTAGAACGCTCAAATGCAGTCTTCCTCTGCATTTTCGGAGAACTTTGAAGCAAGATCTAGGAGGCTTCGTTGGGACACACTGCAATAGATGTCTTGTAACACCACTAGATGCTCTAATGCGCTTCTCACCATTGATCAGCCATCGTGGGACATGCTCAGTCATGAGGTGGCCTCAGTGTATGCAACAGTTGACCTGCGAGTTATCCCTGTGACTAAGCCTCTTTGGTGCCAGAATCTGAAGGACAGCCTCCCTCCAGAAGCTGAATCTAACGTCCTCTACGAGTTCTCTTGTACTTGCGGGAGTAAGTACATCGGTCGGACGGAGAGAAGGTTGTCCCAAAGAATTTCGGAGCATGTCCCACGATGGCTGATCAATGGTGAGAAGCGCATTAGAGCATCTAGTGGTGTTACAAGACATCTATTGCAGTGTGTCCCAACGAAGCCTCCTAGATCTTGCTTCAAAGTTCTCCGAAAATGCAGAGGAAGACTGCATTTGAGCGTTCTAGAAGCTCTCCTCATCAAAGAAACTCAGCCCGATCTCTGTACACAGAAGGAAACAGTCATCAATTTAATTTTACCTTGGTAACTTTATTTCATTTTTCTTTGCTTCTGTTTCTACTTGCCATTTATTAACAGTATTATAGTTTTCCGTAATTCCTTATTGAAGTCATGTATCTTTTCTGTGCTGATTTCTATGTCTTGGTTTGTTGTCTCTCTACCTCTCAGCTGTTAACTCAATTCATTTTTGATATTCTGACTTCATTCCGGTGTAACCCATGATTAGAGCCGGCGAAATGCATCGGGAAAAATAGAATCGCGTATCAATGAATACCTTGGCGTTGTTTTTTATCTACAAAGTGGTCAATAGCAAAGGCGTTTTCAAAATGTCTGTGCTTGCCGGCATTAAGAGGCTCGCCAAATCTAATTGCGTTCAGCTTTATAGCCAGAGGTGCATGAAAATGAAAGGAAGTGACCTGAAGACATTCCGTGCCAAAAATAATGACTCTGGGCTTAGTACTTTTCGTTTAATCAGAGAAAACATGGAAAATTTCATTTTAGCTAAAAACTGCAATATGCGTCCCATTGGATTTACATGTGTTTTTCTTTGATCCTGTCTGACAAGAAGAGGAACTCACTAGAACTCGGCAGACGTGGAGATTCGTAGTAGGCATAGGGTGTACATCATTCTGTGAAAGTCTCATTCTCGGCCTCGTTCCCTGCAGAAACTCGTTCTGGCTGCCGGACTAGTTTCAACATGAGAACTATTCAGTTCGCTTTACAATGAATTGCATCTACCTCTAGATCCACTTGCAATTTTATCTAACTACATCGAGGTGAACCGATCAACAACTTTGTGGATACTATTTGCAGGATTTGTAATTCTATCATTACAGGAGACATTTTTCTAATCTAAAAGTTTACATTTTGTCTTTTATAAATATGATTTTGATATCTATTGATGCACTCTGGTCGGTTCACCTCATCTTAATAATGCTTAATAATTGGGAAGACTTTGGACATGGGACAGTTAAGTCATATTGTACTTTCGATGATAATTGTATGTTAACGTTTGAACAATGATTCGAGAAAAAATGTGCACGATGCGAAGATGCATGTAATTATTCTAACAAATAAACTACATCGCGAAACGAAATAACTATCTATGAAAATTTTCAGGTAATGAGAAGAATTGTAGCATCTTCTCTTAGCAAACTTGCCTTCTTTTCGGCTGATTTGTGAATTTTTTTTCTCTTCACATGTTACCATGATGTTTATATGTTAATGTTTATCTAATGTTTGTCCATGTTTTGGCAATAAACAACTTATGACTTATGTTGGATTTCAATGTTTAGCAATGTGACTGCACTTTATTGTTGGAGGTCTAGATATCACAATGATGTACACCTCATAGTCCGGCAGCAGCCAGCACGAGTTTGTGCAGGGAACGAGGCCGAAGATGAGACTTTCACAGAATGATGTACACCTGAAATTCCGGCAGCCAGCACGAGTTTCTGCAGGGAACGAGGCCGAAGATGAGACTTTCACAGAATGATGTACACCTGAAATTCCGGCAGCCAGCACGAGTTTCTGCAGGGAACGAGGCCGACAATGAGACTTTCACAGAATGATGTACACCTCATAGTCCGGCAGCAGCCAGCACGAGTTTGTGCAGGGAACGAGGCCGAGAATGAGACTTTCACAGAATGATGTACACCTCATAGTCCGGCAGCCAGCACGAGTTTCTGCAGGGAACGAGGCCGACAATAGGACTTTCATAGAATGATGTACACCTCATAGTCCGGCAGCCAGCACGAGTTTCTGCAGGGAACGAGGCCGAGAATGAGACTTTCACAGAATGATGTACACCCTATACCTACTACGAATCGGTGCGTCTGCCGAGTTCTAGTGAGTTCCTCTTCTTGTCAGACATGATCAAAGAAAAACACATAGAAATCCAATGGTACGCAGATTGCAGTTTTTAGCTAAAATGAAATTTTCTATGTTTTCTCTGATTAAACAAAAAATACTAAGCCCAGAGTCATAATTTTTGGCACAGAGTATCTTCAGGTCTTCAGGGCTAATCTTTCTCTATTATAAATTTAATTTTTGAGGCTGTGCATCTGAAATGTACAGGACCGCGCTTGGTCTGGTTTGAGCGTCCAGGATTTAGCGGTCGAAACGCGATCGTCCTGACCAAGTTCCTGTTGATGACCTCATTAGAAATAGTCAAATAATTTGTATGCATATTTTGTAGAATTCTATTTCACGTTTTAGCTAGCGTAATCCCTCTGTGTTATTAGCTAGATCTGGTATTTTGATTGGAAACATACCTGTCCTCTGATCATCTGAATGGGCAGACTTTTTAGAATAAGAAAGAATAGGATCTTTTCAATACATAAGTGATAAACATAATTTTGAACAGAACGACTTACTCGCCAATTCATAACACATGAGGAGAAGCGTTGTTTGTCCTTCTAGTATTTTTAAAATTTTTAGACATTTTAGGATATAAAAGTTATCTTTTAAATCATACTTTGTACCTATTGAAAATTAACTAGTCATTAGCTTGTTTTTTTTAACTTTGCTACCTTGACGCATTTTGCTACGTTGAACTGTAAGACGAAAGGTGTCGGGTTATTTTAGTTTCAACTCGTGACTAAAAAAAGGAGTGCACAAATTTTTGATTTTGATCTTGAAAATGATGAAATGTCATCGTATTAATGAGGATTCTTGAATGAAGTCATAAATCTAACTCTAATAATATGCCAAGTTCGCTGTATCATGCGATGTCTTGACATAATCTGAAACAATAAAAAAGAACTCTCAAAAGTTTTCCATAGTAGATTAAGTCGAGTCGAGTAATCGGGTGCGTAATTAACATTATCATACAATGATGAAAGTCATCCCAGCAGCCATTTATAATAGAATATAATGCTTACTAATTCAAATTATTAATTGAAGTAGTCCTAATGAGGACTGATGGCGTTCTCCAATCTGCAAGTGTACAGATGCAATGCTACTGTAACCATTGGATTAATCAGTTCTTAAAAGAACTCAATGGAGCTTTGTCGTAGCAAAGAATTAAAATTGATCAGCTTTGGCCCAATATCTGGTAAAAGTGGAAATCTTAAGACTTGTAACACTACTCATTCTTGCTGTTAATATACATGTACTAATACCATAGATTCCAAACACTGCCACATACTCGTACATGTTCAAAACAGACGTCTAATATACTGTAGCGACTACGGATGCTTGTAGCGGAAATACAATAGGACAATGGTCATCAAAGGTTAAGGAAATTAAAAATGGATACTGTAAAACAACAGGATAATCAACAACGATGAATAAAAATTGGAAAAGTGGAGGTAAAATATGGAAATACAATAATGCTACTACACCGATTACAAGTGAAGACACAACACAAAGTGGATAATGGTAATAGTGGATAAGTGGAAAGTGGATAATGGAGGCAAACAATAGAACTACAATGACAGTCTACTACACCGAAAACAATGAAACTATACATACTATACCTAAGACTACACATGGAAAATACTATTTCTTCACTTAAATTTGTTATCGCCAACCATTCAAACATGTAAAACTATCAATTTCTCCCCCTGCTGATCTCCAAAACATATTGCACCAATTTCGCTAGATCACACGTCAATCTGATGAAAGGGGATTCATAAAAACAGCAACACTTATATTTCTAAGGTCATCCCCGGGCTGAGGTAGAGGTCAAAGGTCACAAAATGCCAATTTTTAGCAAATTTCCATTAGATAGCTATTTGAAATGAAAAATGACAGCAAAAGTAATCGAAACATCTGGTTAAGGTTTTTAATTAAACGATGATTATTAATTGCTCTGAGATTAGATGAGGTCAAAGTAATAATTCAAACTTTCAGTTCAGCTGAAATATCACTAAAATCACTCAGTTTCGTATTTAGTTTCTGCAGATGAAGAAACAACCCAATTCGGTGACTTTTATCGATAATCTGAGGCTAAACGCAATGTGATTCTGAAACTGTTCAATAATTGCTGATCAGATGCAGTACTAAAAAGTACAAAAATAATAAAATTCATATTTGAAATTTGACTTTCAAATTTCAACATGCATACATAATAAGCAGATAATTTCAGTCTAAGATTTTGCATTTGTGAATATCTCTAGATTAATAGGAAGAATCCTTTGTGTGATCTCAACTTATTTCATCAAGAATTGGTGCCGCGATATACATTGGAAGTGAAGAAATACCGAAATCATACTCGAATATATGCATGCCGAATATATACTCTCACGCCAAAAGTATTGTCCCAAATTTGCTGTTCTTCTGTCTAAACGTTGCATAATACGCAGAAAGTAAGCTGCCAGAAATCTGATGGTCATACATTGCCTGGTTTGAAAGTGGGCGAAAAGGGCCTCACTGGGGTCACGGTTGAGTTTCAAACATGATTAGTGATGAATTTTCAGTAGAATTTCTTACTGCTATTTCAAAGAATTCTCTTGTGATGAGATGAAACTGATGCATGATTTTGGACTTGTAGAATTAACTTTTGATTGATTTATCTTGAACGCTACGATTATTGCAGAAAAATACAATTGAACCAAATCGACAAGGGAGTGCGGATTGACCATTACATTTAATTATTAGCAAATGACAATAAAAAATATTGAACAATTAATGATTCTCTGAACAATCATTCATCTTTTTGAAGCATTTAAGTCGGAAGTGCAGCTAATAGGCCTTCATATGATGCAAGTAAATGATTCAAGGAAGTCTGACCGCCCTTCTTCATCGAAACTGACGCCACTAATTACTCTAATAAATCTTTTGGACATCTCATCATCTGTTGAACAATAAATGTTCGATAGAAGTCGTTCCCATTGATTTTCACCACATGTAAAGGTGGGCAATTTCTGTTCTCATCTGTGTGGTTGTGGACTGAGCTTGATTTTATGATGGAAAAAAGATGTGAATTAGATATTGAACATAATAATATAATGATATATCTTATTGAAGTCTTACATATTCGGAATCGGTAAGAGCTTTTATAAAGGATATATGACAGCCGCGTCACTACCTGTCGGTCACAATAAGTCATAGGATTGAATGATGCAGTGGACACGTCACATAGCATTGCAGAAAGATGTTGAAGGAGGTAAGGGCAAGAGATAGCACGCAGGTAATAACAGGGCTTTTTTAAGTAACTGCTACAACATGATTTTTTACCAAAAAGGGCACATTTTCCAATACTGTTGACAAAAACAGTGAATTGGCCTCTACTACATATACTATATATACTATTATACTATATATTGCTGTATATACATATACTACACATGCGTTTCAGGGAATCCTAGTTGATCGCTTCGCTCCTACATTGCCTGAAAGTGAGGATTCTGCTAGGATTCCCTGTATGTTTACATAACGGATTACATTCCTGAAACTTGCAGACCTGTCTTGTTTTAACAATCAGTTATGACAGTCAACTCAACATGTTAACAACTAAAGGATCCAGGATGCTCTACTCTGCAGTTCTTGGCAAATGTCCTGCCAAGTACATCAAATGTGATATGCAAATCCTTATTGACAGCCTAGTTGTTGAATGCGTAATGTGCTGCCCACTGTCCAGAGGAGGCGCGCGCTGTAGGACATTTCATAAATCGATAAAACCTAATAAACATAACAGCCGTCTCCTCCGGTTCTCTATTTTAACATCTTGCATTGATAAACGAGGATGAAATGTATTGAATTTGCAATGAAATCGCCCTGACAAAGGGCAAAACAAATAATAACAGCATGACTGAATGATGCTGACAGCATGAATAAGGTAAAGGGCAACATGACATAAAGTCATGCAGTCAATGTGTAAAAAAGGCCAGTACCGGAATAAGATGCAGACGACGCGTAATGTACAGGAGAAATGTCGCTGGGTTTGAGATGCTGACTCAGCGAGTGATAATGGCGAGGGATGGCAGGAGCAGAATAGGTCTATTGTTCAGCGAGGAGAATAAACCCTTAATTGATCCGAAAAGCCATTGACCAAGTGGAAGTCAGGTGATACAGGGGTGGATCAAATAAATAGGTAAAACTATGTAAGCAGATAATGATGATATAAGTACAAGCGAAGCAAAACAGGCAAAAGCACGCACGCGTGACAGCCTGCCAAAGTGGCGAATGAATGTCCATATGTACTTTGCTTTCGTTTATCAAACTCCTTTTCAGTTCTACCGCTGGAGAAAAAAAAATATGAAAATATGGTCGGAATTATGGGGCATTCCTGTTTGATGCATTGAGCGAGGTGGCTGTTTTCTTTGCAAGACGCTTAAAATGAATACAATCAGTACTTATTTTTACTATTTATAAATATGCGCTGATTACAGTTCAGACATCTGTTTTGATATCCACTAATTACTATCAGCCGAGGTACTCGTAGATTTAAATTATTTTAAAGTAGGCCTCGTTAAGTAAGATTATAATTTATGTAATGATGATTAGACAATTTTACTCTAACCTATGTGAATTTTTTAGGAAATGTCTATTCATTCGCCGATCTATCGCAAGATTATTCCATCTTGAACAGTTTCATTACATGAGATGGTTTACGTAATACTTGGAGCTTGGGAGATGCAATGAATGATTGAATTTAATGCAGGAACATACCATGCCAATAGGGCTGACAACCTGAGCATTTGACAGTGGATGGTGAACAACCATTCTTTGATTAATCAGCGGCAAGCAAGTCCTTAAGCAATGTCTTTAAAGATGTTTGGTGAGATGAAAAAACGTCAACTGGCGGTCATCAGCAAACTTTAAAAAAATGCGGTGTAGAGAATTCCCAATTGACGTCGTAGATCACTGGAATTTCCTCACAAGTAAAGAATTAAATCTCGCTTTAGTGAATCACTTCAATTTAAGCTTAATGATGCACTTTCGGACACTTATATTTCGTAGGATCTGTTTTCAGGCAGCTGTCATCACGGTTGGAATAGGCCGTCGGCCGACCAGTTAGACGGTTTTAGTACCGCCGGCACGGACCGCAAATTTTGAAGACCGGCCCGGTATTTCAAATAGACCCTTCTTGACGACATTCAGTCTAGCATAAATTGCTTAATAACTACATAAAATGACATAAAATAAACTACATTTCAACATTTAGAGCATGTAGATGTGACATAATTTGAAATCATCTACCCACATGTTTTGTGACATAGATAGTGCGAACTTTTCTTTTAATAGTCAAAAAATGATTACTGGCAACTTACACTGCATGTGCATGCAGTTGAAACCCTACTTTATTAATGATGTAGTTTCCAGAATCCTATTTTCTAACCTGCATGAGTGTTTTGGAAGCATTGTGTACTCCTCAGCCTATTTATTGTAGAATGATTCCAGGTATTGAATAATTTCACTGCATTGGAAACTTTATATGACACGTGGACCTCAGAGTTGGAGTGAATGAATGATGTACCTAATGCAACCTGGGGTCTACTACTTGAACATTTGACAGTGGATCGTGGGTTATTGTTTGATAAGTTAATATTCCGGCAGTCAGCACGAGTTTCTGCAGGGAACGAGGCCGACGATGAGACTTTCACAGAATGATGTACACCTCATAGTGCGGCAGCCAGCACGAGTTTGTGCAGGGAACGAGGCCGACGATGAGACTTTCACAGAATGATGTGCACCTCATAGTCCGGCAGCCAGCACGAGTTTCTGCAGGGAACGAGGCTGACAATGAGACCTTCACAGAATGATGTACACCTCATAGTCCGGCAACCAGCACGAGTTTCTGCAGGGAACGAGGCTGACAATGAGACCTTCACAGAATGATGTACACCTCATAGTCCGGCAGCTATCAGCACGAGTTTCTGCAGGGAACGAGGCCGACAATGAGGCTTTCACAGAATGATGTGCACTTCATAGTCCGGCAGCCAGCACGAGTTTGTGCAGGGAACGAAGCCGACAATGAGACTTTCACAGAATGATGTGCACTTCATAGTCCGGCAGCCAGCACGAGTTTGTGCAGGGAACGATGACGAAAATGAGTATGTATACAAAAATGAGAAGACATGAAAATGAAACAAAGAAAATCCACCACGAAAGTGAAAGTGACAGTGACAATGAGAGTGAAACAGATTATGAAGAACTAAAAGAAGTGTTATATGGAAGACAAATGTTCAAAGAAATTAGAAAGATATCTGAAAACATGAAAAAAATTGAAGCGGAAATACAGAGAAACAGCGAATTTAGAAGAACAATACAACAGCAACAAGAACGACAGCAACAACAACAACAGCATCTACAATGGCAACCAAGATATCATCACAATGACAGAAGAATGATATGTCATTTCTGCAGGAAGCCGGGACATCACATCAGAGACTGCTGGAACAGACAGAAACGAAATTTAAATAATAGCAGATATTATGACAGAAACGGAAGCCACAACCGGAACGAACGATATGGACAGGATGAGCGAAGAAGAAGATACGATGATAGGTGTCATGGAAGATACGAAGATCAACATGAACAATACGACAACCGGAGAGAAGTTGACAGATACAACAACGAAAGACAAAGAATAGCAGAGGAAGAAGAACGATTCAGAGTAACGAGGACCGGGAGCAACAACACACACATACAACACTACACACCAACACGCATACTACATCACCGAACTGAAACACGACAGCGATCACCTATAAGACCTTTCGTTTAGCACGCCAATGGAAGGAGAGGATGAAGACGAACTCACTGAATATTTGAATATTAAGTACGTCAACATAAACGGACTCAATGATGATAAAATTTTAAATTCCGACTTGATGAATGATATGGAAAATGCTGATATAATTTGCTTCTGTCAAACTCATTTGAAAGATATTGATAACTTTCCCATTATCAAAAATTATGAAGGTCACCACTCAATACTGTAGGAAAAAAAGAATGCAAACTTGGTAGAAACATAAAAGGAATATCAATATTCTTCAAAGATAGTTTAATCAATCTCAAATTTGAAAATATTGTGAATTATAAAGGCACAGTCATGATCGAAAAGATATCAAGTACTAAATTTCGTTGTTTTAAAGATATTTACCTAATTATCTGCTACAGAGGTAACAAAGAATCAAGATATAAAGATAAACAGTTTTTTCAAATCATTGAGAATTATATCCTCCAATACAATATGGAAAATATAATCCTTATCGGAGATTTGAATGGACGAATTGGACTAGAAAATGACAACCTACACTTCGGTTTTCCAAAAAGCGTATCTGCTGATACAACATTAAATAATTATGGTCGTGATATACTAACATTTTGCAATGAAACTAAATTGATCATAGCAAATGGTAGATTTGAGATAGAGGAATCCAAGGGTATGTGCACTTTTCATTGTGTTCAAGATATTACAGTAAAAAAATCTATGATAGATTATTTCATATTATCGGAATCAATTTTGACATTATTGGATAAGTTTAAAATCAGTCACCCTGTCTTATATACTGACCACTCACCGATAGAAATAACTCTAAAATTAACAACAAATAATGTCCAAAAAGAAAATAAGGAACCGAAGCAAATTCCTTTCCAACACTGTAAAATATTTCCCTATAAATGGACCCACGGAAATAATGCAAGCTTTGATGATACTATATTCCAAAGAAATTGTGAGGCTCTATCGAATAAAATTGACGCTCAATTGATGAATTGTAATGACATATATACAGAGCTTTTACAAATAAAAGATGAATCTACTATTCCTGTAAATAGAATTAAGAAATCAAAATACTCGGGAAAAATAACAAAACTTAGAAATTTACATAGGAAAAATGTTACTATTTTCAAGCAGAATCAATCTGATAACAATTTGAAAAATTTACTAGTTTCCAAGAGACAACTAAAAACAGAAATTAGAAAAGAAAAAAGAAAGATAGAAAGTGATAATATAGATAAACTTATCTTTGCTAAAGAGACCAATGATCAAAAAAGCTATCGGAAGCTAATTAACAAAAATAAGAAACCTGTAATAACAAGCAATCTATCCGCTCAAGATTTCCATACTCAAATTTTAAATGTAGACCGTTATCATTCCTATAAAACGACTACTGATAATCAGATTGAAATTAAAGAAATAAACTGCGATGAACAGTTAGATACCATGAACACAAAAAATGAAATAAAGTAAACTATAAAATTAATGAAAAGCGGTAAATCAAGTGGTCCAGATAAATTGGTATACGAAATGTTTAAAATAAATGACAATTCAATACACATTTTACAAAATCTGTTCAACAAAATTATGACTGAAAATGACGAAATACCATTCTCCACAAGTTGGATTACTCCTATCTATAAATCTGGAAATAAAAATGATGCAACCAGTTACAGGTATATAAATTTGAGTTCAAGTGTCGAAAAAATATTAACGAAAATTTTGAATGAACGATTGAATGAATTGTTATATCATCATAAAATAATTCACGAATGCCAGATAGGATTTCGAAAGGGTAATTCCACTGTTGATGGAATCTTTATTGTTAAAGAAATTAGCCAAATATATAAGAATTACAAACAGCCTCTCTATCTATGCTTCATTCTTTATCAAAGGCATTTGACTCGGTTCCAAAAACTTTAGTTATTAAGACGTTACAATCTGTTTTACCAAACAGCAATTTTCTCCGTCTAATGACCAAACTAATAATTGATAAGAAATATAGAATACTATATAATGGAAATGAAACTGATTTATTTACATTGCAAAATGGTGTGCCTCAAGGAGACAGTTTGTCGCCGACTTTATTCTCATTATTTATGAATAGTTTAATAAACGAAATTCATTCTAAGATAAATGAAATCAATGCAGCTAATATCGGTCATATCAAAATTCCTTGTTTAATATACGCCGATGACATTGTGCTAATGAGTAACGATACAACTGGATTAATTGATCAAATCAAAATTGTTCACTTCTTTTGTCGGAAAAATGGACTGAAAATTAATTATGAAAAAACAAAAGTAATGATTCAAAATGATAAATATGATCATGATTATCTTGACATTGACTTCAACGTCGAGAAGAGACGAATTGAAATAGTAAAGGAATATAAATATCTGGGTCTCTGGCTCTCACATAACACTAAAAAGCACCTTGAATACTTGTGTAAAAAGGGTAACAAATTTGCCTATCTGACAGCAAAAAAAATTCAGAGAATTTGGACATGTGAATGGATTAGTCGTGAAGAATACGTTCGACATGCTAACTTTATCGAAAATGAAATACGGTGGGGAATTTTGTTTTCACAACAAACTATCTGATCTCAATAAAATTCAAGCACAATTTTACAAACGTTTCTATCATTTGAATAACACGACAGCAAACTATTGCCTGAATGGCGAATTTGGTCTGCAGCCATTTGAATATCACTTTTACAAAGCAGCAATCAATTATTGGATTAAAATAGTTTTTTGTGATGCCAATAATATCATAAAAATGTGCTACAACCACATAAAAGAAAACCTAGTTGAAATGAAATATTCCTATACCTGGTGTTGGCGTATACAAAAACTCCTGAAACAGTTGAATTTATTATATCTTTGGCAAAATCAAAAACATTTACAGATAAGTGAGAGAAAATGCAAGTCCATTGTGAAAACGCGATTAATAGAGCACTTTAGAAATGAATGGTTGGACAGCGCTAAGAAGAGTCAAACCGGCATGGACTATTTAGAATTAACGCAATTTGACTGTCAGTTGAAGAACTACTTAACCTTCAATTTCAATCAGAAAGATGTCATAACTTTGCTAAAATTTAGATGTAGAAACCATGATTTAATGGCAATAATAGGCAGTTATAAAAACAGATTTGCTTATGAAGATCGAATCTGCAATTTATGCGCTGAACAAAAGGTGGAAACAATATTTCATTTCATTTATGAATGCACCTTATACAATGATATCAGAACACGTTTCATACCATTCTGTATTGATGCTTCTAAATATGATTTCTATGACATGATGCAGAAGCTAAATGTAGGTAATCTATTGAAGTTAACGAAATACATCAAAATGGCCAATGACATCAGAGCAATAAAGAAATCGGAAGGGTACTTGTTAGGTGATTAATATTCACATGTATTGTATTGAGAAAGATTATCGACGATCAGTCTAAATCATTTTCGTGCTGAACGAGGAGGTCCGGAGCAACGTACAATTTTGCAAGAGTAAAAACGCGTGATTTTCCTCTGAATTACAGGTAAGTTTAACTTTGATAGTCATTTATTATTTTAAAATATGTAATGATGATAAATAAGACCCTTTTTCTGCTCCGGACCTCATTTTCAATAAATAATTATGATTATACTTTGCAAATATACTAGGAAAGGAATTTATCAATCTTGATACTTAAATATAACACTAACTTCATCATGCCGTTTATGTTATTCAACTAATATCTCCTGACCATTATTAGATATTGATGCATCAAATGGTGAATTACATTTGCAGGTCCTCTCCTTCCAGTGTGACTGATATTTTATTTCATCTCAGCTATCATTTCATTGTCTCATCTCGAAATTGTACATAGATATCATCACAAATTGACATGTGCATCATAATTTGTAATCATCATGATAATGAACGTGTTTTTCATTTTTGAAAAATAAACGTTTCTGACTTCTGACTTCTGAATATTGGAATTATTGATCGCTGTTAGAAACAGATAATGGAGAGATAAAGAAATCTTTGATTGACTTTTATTGAAGTCTATGGAAGTTTGCTCTCTCAAAAGATTGTAATTCATGGAAAGTTTGAAAGTCTATGAATGTTTGCAAAGTGAATAGATTTGAAATTCAGATTTCTATCTGAAAAGGATTTGAAATATCAGTTTGCCAATTCATTCATCAATAGATTCTCAAACTGGAGTGACGGACGATGGTTCATAGCTATCTGGTACGGTGAGAATTCTATGTGAAATTGGCGGGCATATCGTCGGCTATATTCCAAACTCACGTATCTCAATTTTCGACAATCGTGGAAAATTACATAAATAGGTTTTCAATATAGAAAATTTCGACGTATAGGCAAACCTTTTATTTATGACTTTTTATTTGACTTACGCAATTATATGACAGTTAGCTTTACTTATATAGGCGTAATTTATCAATTTGATGTTTTGTATAGTCATTAGGTTTTATTATGATACGTGAGTTTGGAATGACTAATTTCCGCATTACAGTTAAAAATACGTGGAATAATAAATCATAATTAAGTTAAACCAATAATGAAAAGGGAAACCCGCTGTATAATTCTGAAGTTCTTAGACGTTCTGATAATCAGAAAAGCTAAGATAGTAACAAACCCGACCATAAAAGGGGGCTGGTTATTGCATGCAGTAGGCCTAGCTTATAGGTACATAAAGGACATGATGTAGCCTAAGTTTTGAGAAGTTATTGCAATTTTTAACTGCTGTAATTTTCCAACGTTTACGTGATTCTGTAAATGGAAGCGCAGGGTGTTTTCAACAAGATTGGTCAGAGGGATTGGCCTCGACCTATCAAATTGAATTAGCCTCCACGACCAAAAAGAATAGCCATGGGCTAGACCTGAGGATATCTTAGGTCCTAAGATTTTTAGCCGTTGTCTCTGAAACAAATTATAGGGCCTATAATTACTGGTCATCAAGACTCTTCATGTGTAGATATACATGTAAATTGTGTATGATACCTTATAGTCATTACATGAGTAGGCTAAGATACGGGCTTATACGAGCAACAAAGATTGTCTAAAATGATCAGTATGATGGTACGCTGGAGGCACGGCATTGTAGGCTACATTATTGGCTATTTGAAGTAGATCTGTATCATTGATATAAGCTGAACACATCTTACGCTAGTTTTACTTTTTAAATTAAGACTGCTATTTGAACATTGATTTTAGTGAGTACGTAATAATTACGTACTATACTTCTACTTCTAGCTAGTTTAAAAAATCATAAACGTAAAGTTTATAGCCTAACATGAACATAGGCCTAAAATCATAAACATGATGTCTTTTACAATTTCATCGTTATACAAGGCTTGTATAGCCTGTGTATTTTTATATTAAGATTATTTCAAAACGTTTTAGGGCCTAATGAGTACGGTATTGCAATGTTAAATAAACGATTATAATAATGCACTCGTTCTCTTAGTATCCAACGAACTGAATAGGTCGATGCCAAATTTGATTGCAATCATCGTATTTAGCTATAATCATATTCAAATATCATTAAAGCATGTAGGCATAATCGATGCATCATTAAAATACCTACATTCCAAATATCAATAATTGATTCAATCAAAAACATGAATTTAGAAGATAATGAGCAGTATAATATTTCAACAACGATAATTGCAGTAGTACATTTAATGTGTAATTGATTTGTAATAATTTGTACATTGTAATTGTATCAAAAATAAGGAATGAGGGTATCAAGAATGAGGAAGACTGCGGTAGAATTCGGCATGTCCGGGCGGAATAACTGGGGTCGTCCCACGACACAAAGACAACAAATCGTCATATTTAGCTTTGGACAGCTTGACAGCATCTTTTGATAGTGGCTTGGGCTGATTTAGATTTCTATTTCGTTTTGTGTTTATGTCCAAAATGTCCCATTCATCATAATGGTGGCTGAATTTCAAAAAAATTTGATCATGGCCGTTTTCTAATTTAACCTTTCTTATTTTCGTCCAGTCTAAATGGTTCGAGCTCGTTCGAAGAGTCCTATTGCGTAGAAGACCAATATCGTTCCGGTAACTTTTGAAATCGAGCAGAAAAACCTCATTTTTTTGCCAACGTGAAGGTTTTATATGGCTTTTTCCGACATGACATTTTGGTAATTGTAGTGAGTTCCTGAGGAACGAATACATTGCCTGCCCGCTTTATTCCACCCTCTATCGTTGAATGCATGGCATCTCCTTCAGATTCCCCATGTCCTGCTACAAAATAAGTCAATGTGACGCATTCGATCGTTTTGGAGGATGCCAGGAAATGGTGTATCATGGCAGGGAGTATGCTATTTTTATTCTGCCCAGCGCATCCATCAGCATATAGAGCGATCTTCTTAATATCCAAAGAAGATGTATGGATGTCTCTCAGGTAGTGAAATACACACGAAGATATTTCGTTTGCACCTCTGTGAGCTTCTGTTTCATTCCAACAAAATGAATATCCTTGATCTGAGCCCAAATCGAATATCGTAAAACAATAGCAAGATAATCTCCTTTTATAGAATATGGACGAATTGTTTGAAATAGGCAGATAGACTACCTGCATCAGGTCAAATACAGCAGCAGCCATCCCTCCATTTACCTTGGCGCATTCTTTATCGTCTTTTTTCTGCTCCCTCACGATGTTCTTCTCCGAAATATGTTCCTCCCACCTTGATTGCAATGTGTTTCTGTTTTCCCTTTCCATCTCTGTTTCTTCATTTGGAAAAGCCGGGTTTGATGTTGCACATAAGTCACATAGATCTTTCTTTGGCTTGAAGAACTTGATATTCAAGCTATTGAATACATTTCTGTAGGTCGACAAGGATGCCAGGGTAAGATCGTGGTTATTAGCCCATTCCTGGTACATTTCATACATTTTCAATACAGTAAGTGTGGGATTCAAATAGTGGCAAGTCGAATCTTTTCTGGTATAGTGGCTCTCTACTCTCGGGTATACGTTGATGTGCTCCTTTATTGAATTTCTGATACTTTTCTGAATGATTTCCTTTCGAGCACAGCCTCTAGCATCTTTGTTAATCAATCCTTCGCTGTCAGTCTTCTTTATCACGGTTCTCACTTGTTGGTCACAAGTATGTCCTATCGTTGATAAGAACATCGACTTGCAAACAAATATTTTCGGATCAGTCATAGTAAGATGGTATCTTAGGGACAACCCCTTCTTCTTATTGATTTCATCCGGGCGATCTTTTGAATTAACGGTTATGACATGTCTTGCAATGAAATTGCGCTACTCTTGAAGATCCTTTTCATAAAAATTGTTGAAAATACATGATCGCAACTCATCAGTAAATTGGTGGCAATAAAAACGTTTCTCATTCTCTGTGTGATTGCATCTTGGCAATAAATTGCGTTCCAATCGTTTTCTGCCTTGCCGATCTTGATATGATTTACCGTTATCTTTCAACTTCTTATTCATTATGCGCTTATTCACTTTCCGGCTTGGAGTAGGTAAAGAATTTGAATTCAATTGTTCGACAGGAACACCGTCAATTTCGAACGATGTCTCTATGGTATCGTTATTACGAGTTTCAGTAGTATTTACGACTTGCGGGTCTCTTATGCCATCAAGTAAATTGTCTGCGACATGAAGTGGATCGTTTGTGGCATCAAGTGGATCGTTTGTGGCACATAGTGGATCGTTTTTGGCACTGAGTGGATCGTTTTTGGCACCGAGTGGATCGTTTGTGGGATCGAGTGAATCGTTTGCGACATCGAGGGGATCATCTGTGACATCGAGTGGGTCGTTTGTGGCATCAAGTGGATCGTTTGTGGCACTGAGTAGATCATCGAGTACTATGTGGGCATTAGAATCAATTGTAAACTCATGCAAATCAGAAATCGCCACTGAATAACCCGTCGCAGGAATGTCAATCGGAACATCCGCAAATAAATCTGAAGTTCCAACTGGATTGTCGAGTGGAAAATCCCGTATCAAGTCAAAAGAAACATCACATTGATTCACACCGATCAAAGAGGTTGGAGAAGGGTTGGAGATTATTGGAGTGTATGAATGGTCACCGTTGTACTGAAGTACGTCATTTTTCTGTCCGTCGTTTTCCACCATGATGGATTTGATGGAGGAGAGAACTTTCTCTGCAGACAATACTGAACATTTTCGACTTGGAAAAATAAATAAAATAATCAATTTTGGTCACTGCTTCTGATTCATTTTAGAAAATCGACCAGGGGGAAGGGTAGGGCCGAGCCCAGTGATTCACTTAGCTGCAGGTTTGAAGTAATTAATTGACCAGATAAATGAATACATTTTGATTTAGTATAGTTTCTTTTCTTATAATGTTTAGGCCTTAATTTCAATTATGTATTTCTAAAATATATCATTATGCTTTACAACTGATCCATATATTTACTTCATTATTTTATTACTGAGGCTTTTACTTAAATGACATGAAGAAGTACAGTTACAAAGACCTAGAAATTGACATTTTTTACTAAATTTCGCTACGTATTAGCTATTTTGTAATCTTGACTATCCATGTTTCAATTCTTTTGATTAGGGATTGGCGATGTAGGGGATTAGGGTTTGATTAGGAATTCAAAAGTTGTACTCACGTTTATTTTCTTCTATGTTCTCCAAAGCTGCAAGCACCATCGATATTCCTCTCTTCATTTCGAAGATTTCGATCGGATAATATTAACTGTCTCAGCAGAATTCAAGATTCGATTGATGAAGGGACGGATGCGCTGGTTTCGTGATTGATAATTTCAAAAACACAATGATTATGTTGTTAATTTGTGACAATGTATTTCGAAGTTTCAATCAAATTTAAAAGTTTAATCAAATCAAATTGATACAAAAAGAAATTGTAAACAGTAACTGTTTACAATCTCTTTTGTATCAATTTGATAAACTGTTTATCATTGAACAAACCACGCATTGAAAACAGATGCCATAGATATTTGCATGGCAAACTCACGTATTTCAATTATGTTAGTTTGGAACGACAGGATAGGTTCTTCGACGCGCTAATCAATAAAATGCTATCAGTGTCAAAATCACGTATTCAAAATTCGGCACGTCGCCACTGATATTTAAGCTCACATGCAGTTATAGTTAAGTTTATACTGCATTTATTGACTCGCCTACGGCTCGGTTTATATCAGGCCACACTGTAAACTCTAAGGCACGAAATTGAGGCATCAATTCTAACCAACAGAAGGCACGAGTAGGCACGAAGCTCATAGTGCCGAGTTCGTGCCCATTGATTTTTCTTTCGATTTCATTGGATAACCAAATATTTGGTTTGGTACCTATTAGTGCATAGTGGCACCACGAATTTTCGGCTTCGTGCCTATGTTAGTGCCCTACAGTTTACAATGCATAGCTTGTCAGTAAAAAGCAGTATTAACCTCAAAAGCTAGCTATAACTATATAGGCTAATAAACCTGTCCTATAATGCGTCATTAATTAAATTGAATTTTAATGAGACCTCATTTAGCTGTCATTAAACGGATAGCGTCCATAGACTCGTCATTTATTTTGCTTCATCTAAGTGCATAATGCAGGGCGTTCGCGATCTTCTTGCGAATTTCCATGTTGTTATTTTGAAAAAAACATAATAAGTTTCAGGTTCTAGGGTTGATAAGTCGTGTCTGATTAATTCTATTTCAAAATTGACAGGAGTATGTCCTCCAGTATGTGTCCTCCATCACAGCGTATACAGAGATCACAGCGCTTGCTAAAGGGGTGATAAGCAGGGGTAATATCATATGTCGCTACGCTGTCCATGAGAAAGGTTGCTCTCTGTTTTGATTCCCCTTCAGATGTTGGACGTGGTTCTTCGATGCCTCAACTGAAATTGGTACTAAAGGTCAAATTAGAATCCTGTACGTCAAATTAATTATCAAAAGAAAAGATTGAAGTCGATTAGGTGCATCTTTCGGCTTCAATTCTCGTACAACTCTGTGCCTCAATGCTCGAGGAGGATTCCCTCTTCCTTTTGAAGGCTACTTTGTTTACAGAGGATGGCGCATGCCCGACTTCTTACGGAGGTTCCTCTGCAAATCGCTTCGATCATCGAATGCTGCAATAACCTCTGTCTTCTTGCCATTCTAAAGTCTCCGCGTGATAACCCACTCGTGTATTCAAAGCAGCAGAAAAGGCTTCCATGAATCTTTTTCCGGTGAAGCCATGTTCTTGCCGGAAGAGTCTTTGTCGAATTTTACACTAAACAAACAGCTGACTTTCTCAATATCACAATCAAGCAATGCTTCGTTTGTTAAGTCGCAATACTCTATTATAAATACAGATCATGGAGAATTAGTAGTGCTTGGTAAACTTTTCCAAAACAATCATGCGCTCTAATGCATATGATTCATTTCCGCAAAATCAATGTAATGAAGTCCCATTTTATCGGATTAAAACGAATCTTGTTCGTCAAGTGTTTATCTTTATCTTAATATCTTTAATCAGCCCACGGTTTGAGTAACTAAGTTTAATACGCGATATTATATACCATAATGGTTATAGTGACAAAACTCTGCACGAAGATCGCGAACACTCTGTATATTTATATACATAACATTTTAGATGCTTTCATAATCTTTTAATAGAGCGGTGTTTACGAACGTGTCATAGGAAATGTCATTCATTAATGGAAGCTAAATGAAAGCAGAATATTTAAAGGAGAGTACGACCTTCATTAACGTATAGCTGACAGGCATATCGAGCAAGACTTATCAATGCAAGACAAACAACTCTTATTGAATTATCTCTTTCAAAGGCAAAAGCAGAGTCTATGAGTCCATACTTTCAGAATCAACTAATCCAAGATCAATTCTTGGTTTTGGTTATACCTATGTGTACATGCATGTACATGTTATGTATGTCATCGGTCCACGGACCTAAAACAATCATTTTCAAAAGAAAAGGTTGGTGTGTCAATTTGCATGTTCATATCGATTCCTAAGTCGAATCTGTGAAAATGTTAATTCATCACAAATAATACAAACTTTATTGTTATTAACCCATTAAACGCGGAGGTAATTTGCTCCATTTATGCTTTATTTTAGCCGTGAAAACTCGTTTTTCGGATCATTTCTTTTAGACAAAACATAACTTAGAGCAATGTTCAAAATTTGTGATGCGAAATGACTTTTTTAATTTCGTCCATTTGGCGGGAAATTCAAATTGTTTTTCAAAATGGTGCTAAGAAATTCTTCGTTTTGATAAGTTGAGCAAAATATTCAATTTTGAACTTTCATAATCTTTTCGTGTCCATGCATGTTTTATTTGACGTGTTTAACCCTGTGCACCAGTCTGACATTCAAATTCGATTTAGTTCAGTGGCAATGCAGCAATACGTACTGGAATATATCTATGCCATCGCGTAATCCGCTACTGTGAATGTCAGAATAAGCATATCTTTCAATTAAAAAAGACCTCAGCGATTCATGCGCTGTATGATCTAATTAACAATGGAGAGGATGATATTGTGATCTATCCCCGTTATGAGATGGTGAAGACAGTGCATAGACATTGGTAAAGAGGACGAAGATGGCCTTGACGATGATATATCAAGTAGGCCTAACTGGTGCATGTATCTACAAATATGAACATGTCTATCGAATGCCCTGTAGTGACACTTGTCTAACAGCAAAATTGTGAGCCATCAGTTTGTTTGGCTTTTCTACTATCTTGCATTATGCAACTTTTGTGCAAAGTTTTGTAGGAAGTTAACAACATGTGAGATCAGGATCTTTCTCAGTATAGGCCTACCCATGGTTTGAAAGCGATGAACACACTCTAACCACTCTTGCACCACCATTTGCTGAGCCTCGCAGTTGCTATTATTATAGCTTTCTACTCGTAGTGTAAACCAGAATGTCAATATTTTGAAGACACAACATTTTATTATTTTCCTCTCTTGTCATGCAGGGTAAGCATGATTTTGAAAATTACACGGTGCAAGGCTAAACTATTTTCAATAATTCTCCTTTATTTCAGAATAGCAACATATAGCGCCCACTGAAGTTAACGATCATAGTATAGATGAGGAAGACGATTCTGAACTCTAATAAAAATAAAAAAGTGATTGCATTGGAGAAGCCGGGCGTCAGAATTTATCGGTGGCAAGCAGGTGCTGCGCCTTGGCTCAAGGTCTTTCAGAAACGAAATGCTACAAATGCGGTGCGACAAGTGCTTCAAAGCATGCCACATTTTGGTGACTTATTTCATGACGACATGAAATGTAGAGATCGTCGTTTTACAGAAGAAATAAGGACTACTCAGAAAATTACTGATATAAGTGCATGTGTGCAAAGCATGTTTTCATGAGGGTTTTAGAAGCTATCTGTTTTATATCATGTAACAATAGAACAAATTACCTTTTGAGTAAAACTACACATAAAACTTGTAAATAATACATTGTTCTCATCTGAATTCGATTTACATGTAGCTTGCATGTACACTGTAAATCGCTGGATACGAAAATTACATACAAACACATACCAAGTTTACATACAATTTGAAACCAACATTTGATACGAGATTCTGGTATATATAAAGAAATCTGGTATGTTTTTCATACGAATGGCCATTTACTTTCGTATGTGATTGGTATGTAAACGATACGAACTATGCTAACTGTGATTGGCTGTTTTACGTTGAAATACGAATTCTTGGTATGTTTTATATACGAGACCCGATGCAAATTGGTATGTGTTTCGTATGTCTTTCGTATGAATAGCTTTATGTTATATGGCAAAAAATATGTTATACTACATACTACTTACAAATAACTTTTCCAGTAATACCAGCCGTTAATATTTCTTCGTAAAAGTGTGGTATTTAACTAGATTAGATTTGTTGTGGAATTAAAGCCGCATGTCATCTTTGCAACTTGTCTTATAGCATTCACAAGACTCATAATTAGCTCATTTTCTTGAACTAAATTGTTAAACATCATTTCAATAAAACGATAACTTTTCAGCAACCATGTTGACTTATATATCTCAAACATAACTATTTTTGCGTTCATGAATTATAATAATGTGTCTTTTTTTTGGATTGATAATATGCTTAGTTCCAAAATTACATAATGCATAATTGTTGATGGTCAAATACTTATTGATTATTTATGAAATGCCTCGGACTTACATGTATTAAAATCGAATTCAGTATTGTTAGTTTGACTATAAAATGTCATTATCTCACTACTTACAAAGCAGTAGTAGCATTAGTGTGATCTTTATTGACAAAAAGCCTTAAATCAACATACTTTGGACATGTTTGATGCTTTCTTTTAACATTGTGCTGGTATGGCTTTAGTATGTAAAGCATACCACACTTGAGATAACATGCGAAAAGCATACCAAGATATACCAAAAAAATATCTTGGTATGCATCCTTCGTATGTGATTGGTATTGAGCGATTTACAGTGTAGTTGAATGATTCAACGAGGCAGTTGATATGAATTAAGAATGTGCAAAATGAAATCTGAAATGCACAAGCAAGATGTTCGCACCAGAAAAATAGTTTTTATTGCAGTTTTATAAAGTTCAGTACTTTAATTTTGCCTTTCATTAACATATCCAAAATTTACTACTTTTTAGGAGTGGTAGGACGCGATGGCATGGCATGGCATATATATATATATATATATATATATATATATATATATATATATATATATATATATATATATATATATATATATATATATCATCCAAAAATGGCACGAAATAATATAGAAATTGCGACACCCAGATGTTAGAAGAAAAACTAGCTTTTCAGAAAGCCCGACCGGTTTCTGTCTGTTGCAGGCTTCTCAAGGGCATGAAATTAATTATTGAATAAATTCCAGATATCTTTCAAATACATCAAAATAATGTAACTTAGATACACACATAAAATGATCGACAAAGAAATCAATAGAGATGTTACAGCAGAGGGATAATGTCATATAGTGTATCTTGATTTAGAGTGGGATTTATAATTCTTATGCATAGTTTTTCTTTTTCCTCGCGGTATAATCGTGTGCTATTAGGTGGTAATTTTAGAATTGGCATCACATGGAAATATACTTCTAAATCTTGAGTACAGCCAAATATGTAATTGCTGACATAGAGTTCGGAAATTTGCATCGCGTATTCGCTGCCTATGTACCCGAACTCGCGCACGTAATGAGTGTCCAGTTTGACCTATGTATAGACTTTTACAGCCTTGACATTGACATTGAAATGAAAGTCAACGCACATCAGCTAAACTTCTTAGATGTTCCTGTTTACAAAGAAGATAATAAAATCGAAACAGATACTCTAAGTCTACAGATAGCCACAGTTATCTGCCGTTCGATTGCGGTCACCTAAAACATATACTGCGCAATATACCATACATCCTGATTAAACGAATAAACCGAATTGTTTCGATAAAGAACGTTAAAGAAAAACGAAAAAGTTACGCTATTGCAAAATCCAGCATAAGCTGTCAGAAAAGACATACAAGTGAAAATTACGAAATCATTTCTTATGTGAAAACGTACAACCTAAGTAATCGTGATATATTCCAGGAAATAATCAAACCTTCATTCTCGAGTTTGAAACTGACTTCAATATTCAAAAATTATAATGTAAGGCCATGCTATGAAAAACCAAAGTCTCTTTTAATCCTTTTGGTGAAAAGGAATCGAGTCCCACTAATAGGTGTTCAGAAATGTAACAACAAAAGGTGCGAATGCTGCAAAACATTAATTGTTGGAACTAAGGATACTAGATTTTGATCAAACACTTGAGCTATCACCAAAATACAAACACAAGGGGCAGCGATGCAATGGTCAAAGATCGATGGTGATTTGGTCTCTTCATCGAAATAATGAAAAAAGATTTCAAATTAGAACATGTCCTCAGTTCAACTTTGATGTAAGTTTAGAAGCGACATTCTATACCAGATGCATCATTTTTGTTAATATTTATTTTTCTAAATAATCGCAATCTACATTTGTTTTCATGTTTATCAACAGATCAACAGATCAACAATTAATACTCAACACGATCATCATAAATAACAAAATTGAAATTTCCAAGCGCATTGAATTTAGCCAACAAAAAACTAACTTCAAATTCGCGCTTTCCAGAATCGAGTTGACCATCATAAATTTTTTGATAAGCTTACCAAAGGCATCAAGTTTGTGATATCTTTATCATGTAAATAGGATACTTGAGGCTTTCTATACACCCTGCACCCAGACAACAATGACTGAAATTCAAATAACTAGCTGTATACGCATGTAACTGTTCGTATCACTTTGATTGTAACAAAATATGACAAAATCTTTTGGATACCATGTAAAATCCTCGCTACGTGCCTGATAAATTGTTCGTATTCCTTTGTCAACAAATACTAAACATATTCAGCGACACGAAATGCACGATAAATGTTCTTCAATTTCATCTAACGATAAAGTTAACATAGTGAGCATTTAATTCATTGATTTGAAGAGGCGAATGATTGCCTATCAGCCTTTGTTCATATATAAGACTCAATATCATGCATTTAATTTTCAAAATCCTCCCCAGGCGAGCAAAACTTCTGGCTATGCGCCTGATCCGGGCTGCACTGAATGAATGTGAGAAATTTAGTACAGTAGAATTCGCTTTTATCGGCGCCTCAAGGGACAGACGAAAACCGCCGATATATGCGAACTCCCTGAATTTTGAAGTTTTGTGAAATCTACACGAGTTCTGAGATCATGCCATGCATCATGCAATGTATATAGTGTATTGACTCATGAATTATTGCGTTGCTATACTTAAATACACGTACATATTGACTTATTGTCCAACATGTACAGTACATGTACATGTAATTGTGTCTATGTAATCAATAGATATCTAAAAATTGTGCCTTTCTGAACTGATGCTTGCAATGTAAGTATCGCAAGCCGGATATCACTGTTTGTCAAAAACTGAGTATGATTTTTGAATCAAGAAGATTGAGGCTTCATGCCTACATGCTTACCTGCTATATGAAGCACAAAACAAAGAAGAGTATGCATAAATCAAGACAATCTAAGTCAAT
>CAJQUW010015406.1:0-11933 GCA_907163375.1 Prostheceraeus crozeri
CCTTGTGCTACTCTACCTACGTCCCAGCCAGAACACTGACGTTTTTTGTTCGTTCGCACGACATTCCCGCACACACGTTCACGTACTTCAGACAAACCTGAATCAAACGTCAAAACGGCTACTACCTAAGAGCGTGTCCGGTGTATATTGCGAACGTTCGTGCTACATACGTTAGCGCGCTTGCGATAACCGAACGCCCCTTTCGGCACACTGATAATTACGATATACAAAACTGTTATATTCACACGTCTTTTTTTTTAAATACTTAATTAGGTATGTAAACCATCCAATGCTGTAAAAGCGTTTCAGAGAATAAAATAAATCACATACCGACATTATGAGTAAAACGCCACCTTGATAACTAACTTTTTTTCACTTGTAAAACATATACATATAAAACAGAAGCATACAAAACTTTACATATAAAACAGAAACAACTGTCGAGTTCAAAGTCAAAATCGTAACAATTGTGGATAAAGCATAAACTATTTCAGCTGCATAAAGAGCTCTACTTAAAAAAGACAGTTCATTAGCAAAATTACTCGATTAACTCATAATTTGAGTCTTCAATTATTTACGCTCTACGTTGAAGATGACGTTGACAGTACTCACAAATTTTCAGACACGTCAGAATGTTCGGAGAGAATTAAAGTGGAATGACTATCAGTATCAGAATAACCTGACCCTCCTTTGTGGCAAACACATTATCAACAGATCCCATGATTCTTTGACTCACGATGCATCGACGATATTCCCGCGACCTCTATGCATAATTTGAGAACATCCATAGGTATCGCACAACAGTGGATCACCACCTTTAACCTCAGATACAGCCAAAATAACCGCCTTGATGCATTGAATTGTCGTGAAAACTGACCTTTCGAACCGACATTCCTTCCGAATAAATTGCCACAATCGACATGCCATGCGTACAGACACAGCCACAGAATGGCACATTCTCTTAGATAATTCCTGACCAACTTCATTAGGAATTTTGCCAACGCATTTCTCCGTTAATGCTGTGAGAGCGCGCGAGCGCTACCTTTACATTTGAGTCTTTCGTTACCGAAAACAAAAGCGATTTCATTTTATAACATTTCCATTGCACAATGTATCTACAACAGCAAATAATCGAATTAACCACAACAGAAAGAAATGTAATCTCCCAACCCTAACATAATTTCAAAATGGATTCTCGATATCCAACTGTTCCAACCGATCTGGCTGTGCTGTTTCGAATTAAAAGGATATCAAAAAACCAAAACAGGATTCGCGAACACATTTCCACAGCCGATTAAGTGAAATGCAGACGTATAACCTTCACAACGATTAATATGAGGATTATAGTACACACAGTTACTTAATGTAGATTCGTCAAATTGCCGCGTATACTGTACCATAATAAACAAAATACTAGGACAGCTTGTCGATTAATTAATTGCAACTTAAAAAAATAGCTTGGTACAACCAGACGTTCAGATACTAGCCTTCCTAAATTTCCGGATCATTGAAAAAAAATGCTTTACTGACATCTAATAAAAATAAAATTCAATAACAATTTAGATATACAGACCACATAATTAAATTCTTAACGTAAACAGATTTTGCCAACATCTATCTAGAAATACAAATGTTTGGAAAAGCCAAATATAACCTATTTGATTTAATTAGTTGCGAGCGACAGATGTTCTGCTGCCAACCGTGAGCGCTATATTCAGCAGAAGCTAATCAAATTAATTTGTCCTCTTTCGCAAACATTCTATACAGTAGAATTCGCCTAATCCGCCCGTTCGTGTGATCCGTCCTTTTTCTGGTCCGGACAGGTCCACATTACGTAATCCGCCACTTCTCTCAAGGTCCCTTAGTGCGGATTAGAAGACAATTCTACGGTATTATCAATTCCTGAAACGCAGTATCTTCAGGATGAAAATAATAACATTCACTAACTTTTTGTAAAACAATTTGTCCATGCATGCTCTGTCATTTATCTTCACACCCTGAAGATGACACTTCATATTGAAAATCAATTGGTAATTCTTGGAATTTCTTTTGTAATAGCCTTATTTCATTAGCACCAAGACGAGTCTCACCCGGGTTACACTTGACGCTAAACTTTGACCGATACCTCAAACAAGAAACAAAATACAAGTATCTCAAAACAATGCATTCCTACCATACCTGCTTATCATATTGAGTGTATCTTTACTATCGTGCAGAAAGCTGCTCACACCAAGGTAAATTATAGTAATGACTGAATTTATGGCGAAATATTATGTATTGTAAAACTGTATTGATTGACTTATCTAATTTCTCAATTACGATGACTAAGATAATGTTGTGATGCTTTCTGGCGTTAAGGCACCACGCGCCGAAGATTTAAGAGAAAAAAAAGTCCACTAATGAAAGAGCGGGAGCGCTCACAAGACGAGACTTAAAGTGGAAGTTGAGGTCCGTGAGGCAGGCGTGCAAACATGTCTTTTTTAGAAAATTGCCTTCCTTTTACACATGAAATATATAAATACATTTCTTCTTAAAAAATATGTGAACCTGTTAGCCAACAATAATCAAATTGCTGTAGAAAAGGATAATGAGTAATGTGCGTTCAGTTTGATCATATCGATAGTGAACTACGAGAGGATGAGATGGAAAGTCTATACCGTGAGGAGGCGAGTTGTGGAATTTCTGAAAGTATACATCTTTCATGAAAACTTAACAGTTCCTAAGCCACACCGGCAACTGTATTTCAGTTATCCGTGATACGTGATGCCTGCTTCCAAGTGACATAGCTGTCCCTCCTCCCTTGCAGTATATTAAGTGCAGGCATTATAAATCATCGATGATACCATAACATATTTTTGAGCATCATTTAAAAAATCATGAAGACATTATCAATCAGTGTCGGATCCGATTTACATTTTCATCAATGTTTTCAGTTCGTGAGATTTCACGATTGACCGAACCGAACATAGAGGAATTAACTGAATCAAACCGCGCGCGCGCAGCGAGTGCAGTGCGCGTGCGCACTGCACTCAATTAAAGTAATTTGAATCCCTATCTTAAGACTCATCCTCTTCAAGGGAAGATTTTACGGAACCCAAGTTCTTGTAAATCATCGATGGCGAGTCACTCTCCGTACCTTCCTGAGATCTGAGCTTGCGCATCTCGAGATTCTATCGAGATTTATACGCTTTCGATTCTTTCCAATAAAATTCCCTCTTTGTCTACTGATTTTTGTAGTCGGGCAGCGACTAATTTCTATGATTTACGATTTATGCGAGCTCGTCGAGTTTTTCTTCATTTTCATCTAGTTCGACAAACAGGGGCGTGTAGGTCATTCTTATCAAAGTCATAGATACCCAGAACTCGAAGAATTTCAGGGATGAACAATCACCGACATTGACCCCGTAAGTCCGTACATGAATACGAAATTGCTCGCTGACAGAAGGTAAACAAATTGCATTGCGAGTGAGGAGAATTAGATGTATTCCAAGTGACGAGTCTTTGGACTTAAGCAATGAGGATTTGTCCGAGAACATCACAGAGAGTGATTCAGAAATGTCACAGAAGATCGCATACGTATGTTGATCCTATACATCTGCAAATTAAGAGTTTTAAGAATTACTCATCGAACATAGCAATGCTGCAGTCAAAATGTCCTGCAAAAGTCGTTTCCATAAAACAATATCAAGAACGCGGGCTAAAACAATTTTGCGTAACAGATGTATGATCAACAACTTCAAAACACCGTTTCCCCCTGTCAATATTTCAGCCGAGAATAAACTGCATCTGACTGTTTATATGGAAGTTGCAAATATCTAACATAAATCTGTCCTAGGTTTATAATTTTCCGAGTGTGCGAAAAATAATGACAAAATCAGCTGTTTTAACAAATTGCTTGTCACGTTTCTGTTATTCAAATTTCTCCATGCTTTTTCATGTTAGTTCGAATTTATATCGGACCCTTTTCAATTAATAATAGTACAAATACAAGGAAACAAGTTCTTCATTTTTTTCGACGGTTAATACAATGCAACCTACAATTCCGCAACTTTTACTTTCTGTTGATTAAACTTAAAATACAACAAGGCAAAATTTTACCAGCTTTCGAACTTTCAGTCACGCCAATGCATTCAACTTCTTCACCTCTTCCTTATTCGACCCTGAGCATCGTCCTTTCGCCTACCACTGACTGCCAAATCCGTCGACTTATGGAATCCAATTCGTGATCCATGGATAAAAACACATCTCGTCTGTTTTATGCTCTCGCTCAGCACCTCGAGAGAAGTAGAGACACCACAAGAACCAGCCCGCGTAACTGAATCCAATTCTCACTCTGCTCTGAGAATCGGAAATTAGTCCTTAGCATAAATGATTAGGACCCTTGTATACGCTTACCGACTATTTCTTAATTTAATTGAAGCAGGTATACAAATCAAATCTAGGCTTTAATTTTATAGACACAAAAACTGTCAAAAATTCTATACATAAAATGTATATTTAATACAGTAAAATAAGATTTATATTAAGTAAATGCTAATTTTAAATGCAAATTTATAACCCCAAACCCTAAAGCGCGTACTGCGAGTGGTCAATTTGCCCACTGCTCGTTAATAAGTGATAATTCGCAAACTAGTCCGACTGGCACCGCCAATTCATTCCTGGCATCTTACAGGTTGCATGAGTGCGGCGAATTCAAGTGAATTCAGACCAAATTTTGTACCAGGGTGAGGCAAACATCACGCCCCAGCAAAAAGAGAAGGGAATTTTTTTTCTTGTCACTCATTTTTGAATATGTACATGTACATCTAAAATGACAGGATAACACATAAGCCATTCAACATGCATAAATAACAATTCAGACGTTCAACAGTTACAAAGTCGATTAGTCAATGAGAACTTGCGTGCTGCGCGCCGAGTGCTGTGTTTTCTTAAATGGCGGAGTTGATTATTTACATCCTACTCTCTGTCCGTAACTGTTTGTTATTCAACGAGCCCGAGAAGAAGCCTTGCCGGACAATAAGATGGAAGGTGTCAGTTACGCCGCAGCCCAGATAACTAACGCGTAGAATATGTTGCATTGTTTGGTGTTGAGGCGATTTCCGCCTAATACGTCGTTCGAGGTTTTCCCTGCTCAGATTGTGTGAGCCACTTGTGTGACGCAAACCGGCCACTCGTCTGAATAAGCCATTTTAATTGGCTGTCGTGTAATACCAATAACAAGTGAAAAATTTCGCCATTTACAGAGTTTTTAAATGTTAGAGCAAGTGTCTTCCCATCTAGACTCTATAATTGCAAAGTTAGGCGCAGGCTCACAGCTATTGATTGAAATCTTTGTTTGTTTATTTCTATTCACTAACAATGCCACTGTCTACAGAAGATAAAATCGAGTTGATTCTTATAGTTGGCGAACACACACTCTATGAGAAAAGCACTGACATTTTTCAGGCTCGCACCCAGATAAAACAGTGATCAAAACGATATCCAGTTTGTTGGAAAATTTAAAACAACTGAAATGTACCGAATACTCCAAGGAGTGGAACGTCCAAGAACATCTATCTACCGATGATGAAAATACTCTTTTACAGTAGCAACAATTAGTAAAAGTCCAATCAAATCACAACGGAACATCTCGGCCGAATAGGAATCCAAGGTCAAAGGGCATGTTAACAGAATTTTATAAAAGCCAGCAATATCATCCTTAAAAAGCTAACAATTGACAGCATGGACTAAATGAAGAAATTATGGTTTGAAATGAATTTTTTTGCAATGAAACGTTTGAACGGGTTGAGAATAATGAACTATTCTGTATCCATATAGCCTTTGGGGATGAGGCAATTTTCCATTAAATTGCCAAGAGAATCGCAAAACTGCCGGTTTTATGCTGAATCAATGCCACACTGTCACACGGATATGCACTTTCAACACAATCCTCGTATCATGGTCTGTGCGGCATTCTTGACCAAGACCTAATTGGTCCATTTTTTTCTTTCCATACACAGTAGATGGTAGAAACATACTTGCTAATGTTGCAACAAAATATCATTCCTGCAATCAAAATGCAATGGATTAGAATGATGTATGGGTTTATGCAGGTTGAGCTCCAGCCCACTTCTGCCCAGAAAAGTTCGTGAATATTTGAATAAATCTTTTCCGAATCACTGGATCGGTAGGGCGGTCCTTTGCCATGGCGCACAGTCTCCCGATCTATCCCCCCTTATATTATATTTTATGGGTGCACTTGAAGTCTGCGTCTACAATAATCGACCACGAACAATCGAACAACTGCAAGAAAATATCATGAAAAGTGGCAAAGTGACACCTACCTCTTAGCCATTATGTTTTTACGTGCTTTTACATTGCTTTTGCAACACTGCATCTGCGGACGGTAAAGCAATTCGAACAGCTCATTGACGGAAGTTTGAAGGTAATTATAACTGCTGAATGCATCTGTGTGTTACCCCAGTGATAATTAGATGTACATATAATAAAAATAGAAGAATAACAAAAAATGTCCTTTTCTTTTTACTGGGGCTACTTTTGCCTCACCCTGTCTTCGTTTTATGTTACAGTGAGATTTAAAATATTACCGACGCAACGCTGAGTGGGGGGGGGGGGGGGGCAAGCTTTGGGGAAACCCAGCTCACACGAAGTCAGACTTCATTTCTGTATTCCGAACAACGATCTCCTCGCTTACAGCAGCGAAGCAGTTTCCATGCAACTTTCCCTATTGCTAAAAGGCAGAGACAGCGTGCGAAAACAGCCAATGAAACTCATAAATGCCAAACAATAAATTTCCGATGGTTTTTCCCATTTCCCGATAGACTCTCTCAAGATTACGACCATCATACCTACCTCTAATGATCTGACTATTACACTAATATTATGTTAAATTACCTGTGCCAAATTTCTGCAACCATATAGTTTTTCCCTATAATTGTGAAAATATGTAACACAATCATAGTTATCATGGATAGATAGAAGTCATGCATTTCAAAGCTTTCGAACTCACTGCTGATCGAAAGCAGTGTTTGTTTAATACAGTATTTGGATTTCAAATTGATGTAGTTAAACAAATGTATCAAACGTCGCCTTCGTCGGTTGCATTTTTAGACTGAATAAAACATGAGTGTTACATCTTTGGATAAATGCTGCCTTTTTTACAATAATTTTCGTGAACGTCAAGATTCTGAGTATACTTAACTTTGATTTCAGTAATTTCAGAGGATTTTGCCTTATCACAATAAACTACAAACATGTTCAAGGATCTATCTAATACTATTCATCGAACCAGCGAAGCCTCGTGTTATCTACAAGGTTAAGAGCAAGTAAGAAGGTTGTAAAAAGTTGAGCTGAAGCGAAATATTTTCTACAAGGGAAGGGGCGGGGCACATAGACATCTGATTGACGGCATATAATCAGTCAATAAAAACATCCCATCAACTCCTTTCTAATTTTGACGATAGTATGTTGGTGTGAAGTCCTCTTGTGAAGTCAACAACTTTGTTAATCCTAAATAAAAATCTTTTACAAACACTATATCTTTCATGCGTACATGCCCAGTTGTAGACAAAATTTGCTCATATTAAAAACGAACAAAAAATAAGTTAAGGAAATTACCACTTACTCATATTACTTTATCACATATTCTCGTGTACTGCATAATATTCTGCTCAAATATGAGAAGTTTCAATTTGGCACTCATGATAATATTATTTCATCATACAAGAAAGCATAGTAAATCAATTCAATAAAGTTAATTATTTAGTGAAACATTCCTAAACGTTTTGCATCAGATGTTCATTTTTTTCCCCCCCATACGTTCTAACAAATATCCAAAAAAAGCACGTCTGTATTCTAATTTCAAATAAGGCATAACGTTACTTTCCTCCTGTTCGGCTGGGTATCTGCTACCGATGCCGACGAACTGCTACGGCGGACGCTACGTAGTTGCTACTATCACCACCAACTGCTACACTGTGCCCACGCTAACATTTTATCAGTCCTTATTCGAAAGTCCATTCAATCAATAAACTGTCTCAACTTACGCCCACAGCGATGCAACTATGAACAATCAAAGGCGATATTCCGGATTAGCAAAAAACAAACCATAACACAAACTATTTTATTCGATCACATATGCCACATTATCAAATTCTTAATCAGGAACTTGATCGTATTCCACGACACCCCTCTACGACTGGCAAGCTCAACCCTGCTCCAAAAGTCTCTGTGTGCTTTGTTAGAGCCATTTTCTCATTTCTCTGAAAAAGGATGACCAATCTTAAAAGGGTTACTCAAATGCATTTAGATTATAACAAAATAAACTTATCTGAGAGACTTTGACACCAATAGTTTGAATGCGTCAATATGTACTAAAAAATGAATTTTCCTGTCTTCTGGAAGATTACATTGTTGGTCAATTATGATTACAAAATCACTCTCTGCGATGAGAATCTACAGGTTTCAAGCTTATTTGAAGCTTAGAATATCGACTTTGCAATTTTAGCAGCTCTAACGAGCCCCTTTGCAAGTTTCAGTTTAAGTAGTAGCTGCTTTGCACAATGCAAATTCGGGTTCGGGCGGACATTTATATGCGCTTTTTTGAATTTCTATATTTAGCTCCCCCACATTCACAGAAAATCATAATAACCTGCCTTAGATCTACCAATTTCATCGAGGTCGACAGACAGTAGTTACTATATAGTATAGAAAACATTTTGCTATTCAAATTATTTATTTCCTCCTTGTTATTCATACTTATTTGCCTAATTCTCCGACATTTTGACATATGATGATATATACATATTACCAATGTAAAGATAAAATAGTACCCTCCGCCAGGACGATTTTGCATGATCTCTCTATAGTCATAAGATGAGACTTTCCAGACGCAATGTTGCTAAACCCTATGACTACACGAAAATGCGCCGCTTGCCGAGTCTAACGTGTTCCTTTGATATGCAACAAGTTCAAAAGAAAACATATGTACACACTAGCGCTGAGCCAGCGGAAGTTTCGCGCGCGCGAAAGTCGTTTGGGTGGGCCCTAATATCAATGTAATTAACTCAAGCCTATAGGCCTATTTGTGGCATGACATTATCTTCAGTCATGAAGTCATGTTAAATCCATCGACCTTTGCCCTACCAAAATCCAAACTAATTTTGGGTTCAACAAGCATCTTAGGAAGGTAAACAAGAAATTTTGATCAAATTTCAAGCTCAAAACCATTGACATCAACCTACCTTGCAAATTCACATATTGAATTTGTGCTTTGGCAACTTTAAGAACATTAAAAATATCATACAGCAACGCGCTTATCAGAGCAAGCAAACCAAGCAGACATATTGTCGAAAATGTCCTCAACTAACATGTCTATTTCCTTGATCTTGTCGTGTAGATCAAGGAACAAACGCTAAACTCGGAAGGCGTCGCATTTCGAGTAGTCCATAAATATAACCTTTCTTTCTCATTGCCATGCAGAGCCTCCTGGCGGGATCTATAATATAGCCATGTGTTCCAGATTGTATTCATTGCAATCATTCAAATTTTAAATCATATGAACGATATTTGCATACAAATCTTTGTCCAAGTTAGCAACCTTTAAAATTGAATGGGATCTCTATATCAAGCCATTATAATTTTTCAATGAAATTTTGTGACTATTGTGGAATGTTTGTAACGATTTTATGTCATGTATTGAATAACGCTTTGAGCGTGTCCGTTAAAAATTCCATCTTAAAAATTTCCAAAAATCCAAAAAGTCATCTTTTTATCTGCAATTGTTAGTATAAAACATATTTATGTTTTCACACAAGCATACCAAGATGTAGTAATTCACCAATTAAAACTATCATAGATAATAATCAGATTTTCAATGTGTTGACACAATGTGATCAATAACTTGATAAACACAAATGTCTTTGTTTTCCTTTCATTCAAGTGCCTGGTGCCAAAGTCAATCAAAGTCATGTAACTTATATCGAGAACAACCTCGACCTCGATCAAAATCTAATCGAAGTCACATAACTGATTTTTACCCATTTTACCAAGTGTGCTCGTCAAAAGGGGGAAACTCGTACAGGAAGCTACACTTGGTCTAAGTTTTGAATAGTGTCTGATATCACTGTGCTAAATTTTCGGAAGAGCTTGATATAGAATCAAATATGTTGAGTATCTATCATGCGTTCAAAAGTCTTCCATACTTCATTGCTGATTTATATAAAATGCATCATTGAAGAGTTGGGATGATAATTAAGAGATTATACAATGACAGTGATATGGATAACAATGAGATTTCTTTCATTGACTCAATTTAAATTGCTGTCACTTTTGAATTTGTTTTTATGCTACAAATTTATATATATATTGCAACTTATAGACCCTATGTTTTACCATCATTCAGTTACGCGTACTTGTGTTTTGCTTTACGGTATGATGTTTGACAAAAAGCTATCTTACATCTCTTTCAATTACTACACCAAATCGACATGAAAGAATTGAACAGAAACTATATCCTACATTCAAGAATGCTTCAGAATTCAGTAAATTTTTTAAACCTCAATGAATATGTATCACTTCAATTGATCAACCTCAGTTAATCAGTTGATGATCTTAATTATTTTTGAAATTGCCTCTAGCTTTCACAGGAATAAAACAAATTAAGAGATTTTTGAATCAACGTTTCGAGATTCTTTAACAAGAGGGACAAAAAATCACTAACACATTGCAGTCAAACAATATATGAAAAAGTGAATAAAGGCCTACACTAGGATTGTATGAAATATTTTACTCAATTAAGTATAAACCGAAGAGCAAATGAAAAGTTCTATCAAGTTATTTCACAATAAAAAAAGTTATATAAACAATAAAGTATAAAGAATGCCGGCATGCATCTCTAGCTTGCATGTTGTGACAGAAATACTACAAAATACTTCATAATTGCAATTGAAGAGAAATGAGACAACATTATGAAAACACTAGGCTATTCAATTGCAGGAGTACTTTCATTTAAAAGATGGTTGATTACGGGTCTCATCCCGGTGAAAAAAAACTGTCGGGATCTGTCCGTCAATTGTCGGGAAGCCGACTTCCTGACAATTTACCGACAGATCCCGACAGCTTTTTTTCACCGGGATGCTTCATCACTTCCTTCGCACACTTGAAGCCTACTTTATGTATGCCTACCTATCATTGAATAATAATATAAAATTATTGAATGATCCAGAAGAAAGGGTGGACAAATGCTAATATTATGCATAAAATTCAAGTTACGATAATTAAGTCACACAAGCTAGCCGAAAGCCTTTTCTTACTTATTTATTAGCTCTAGATTTTCCAAGTCCGGAAACAGTCGCCTGACGAACTCGACGGTCAAGCACATGTAGATGCTGGTTCGAAGATATTCTCACACGAATTGATCAACCTGAAATGGCAACATAACATGTGATATGATCGATTATTGGACATTATTGTATGTAAAAATATGTAAAACAATTTTTCTTGGCATTGTGCTAAAAACAAGCGGGTCACTTCTTTATATTTGCCTTCATAAAGTAATGTACAATAAAATTTGAGTAGGTAAAAACCATGGCGCTTCGTGTCACAGACACATCAAAAAGTGGGTCCTTCTACCTTTTGATGTGTATGTGACACGAAGCGCCATGGTTTTTACCTACTCAGATTTTATTGTACACAACTTTATGAAGGCAAATAAAGAGAAGGAGTGACCCCCTGGTTTTTAGCACTATGCCAAGAAAATTGAATTACCTCTTGTTCCATAGCCTTCAACATCAAATGCAAAACACTAATTTTTATGTTTTAAAATAAATTGTGAGCATTACTGCATGCATATAATTATGCCTCAATGCAAATACATGTAAAAATTATAATACTACTTAGGGCATATTAAGCCAATCATATAGCCTATTGACAAA
>CAJQUW010015407.1:0-30833 GCA_907163375.1 Prostheceraeus crozeri
CAATATTGACATCATATATTGAAAAACATTTGATTTGGCTCCTCAAGACCTACACGCCAAGGCAACTGGAGTTATTAGAGTGGAAGAACAAAGAACGAAACCATTTCGATTTCCAAAAGGTGTACGACAAGGCTGTCTGTTATCCTCGCTACTATTCAATGCCATCGGAGAAATGATCATGAGAAGTGTTCACAATAGTTTACCAGGAAGAATACCCGATTAACCAAATTCAATGGCACTCTATGGCATTCTATGACACGCAATGGGAGTGCCATAGCACACCTCACCATTCAATCGAAGTCAATTGGATCCAATTGCACTGGAAGTGGGAAAATAATGAGTGCCATAGAAGCTGTCCAAAAGAAGCAAACGCGCAGCGACAGTTTTGACTCCGTAATCTGACTTTGTCCAATGATATTGCAACATTTGCATGTTCAGTATAATTTCAGATGCCTTTGGCATGTGCAACAGTCATTGTTAATCACATCCTTTGGTCGTGTCTCGTATTTTTATGAAAATCCGTCGTTTGCTGAATCAATCATCTTATCCGGTTTGTCTCAATCATCACACCAATGGAGTAAGTTCAAATGAAACCTCAGTTGTTCAGTATCATTTGTATAGTCCATCAGTCAAATCATCAAGTCCTCATTGTTTTCCCAAACCCCAATTCATTCGCCGCACTGTTTTTATTTGAATTATGCAATCATTTAGCCTTTTTCGAGGTAGGAATTAGAATCTATCTGTAATATAAGATTTATGTAGACGAGTCTTATCTAATTCTCCTCGTTCAATTGGTCGTATGTGTAAAGTAGCCATTTCAACAATACGTTTCAAGTGCTATGGCGATGTGCCGTTTTATCATAGCACAAAAATTAATTGTAAATTTTGGAATATGTTTAACTAGATTTAGTTTATTTCAGGATATTAATTTGAAAATCGTAAACCATTCTCAGCGAAGGACCTAACGTCATAAAATTATATGCTAGAAGTTTTGAAGATAATGCTGTAAGTCACTTAAATGATGCAGCAGTTAGTTACATCGAAATTAGAACAGAAATTTTCTTATATTAGATACCGGGTGTATCTTTTTGATTCCGCTTGTTTCACTAGCTTTCTAACTGGCCCAAGCAATTATGTTTTAAATTTCAGTTCTGGCTAATCGGGTTCTTTCAACGAGTCTGCTGCGTCATCTTGAGAAATCCACGTTTGGTGAAATCCTCGAATCCGGTGTTTTTAAGCCATGAAGTAAGTTATTAAGTCCTCGTGTTCCAACAAAGAAATTATATACACAACTATCTGATTGAATTATAGCCCAATTATTTTTGGTCTTTTAGTTATCACTTAGAAATACCGTTCTTTAATTTCACTTTCAAAACCTTTAATAGGTGTACCATCAGGGTTGACACCACTTGTTTCACAAGTGGTTTTGGAAAGATCAAACTCGAGAAAATGAGAAATCGAACACAGAATTTTCTTCAACCAATTTTAGAGAAGATATTAAATTATTATTCTGTGAAAAAAAAATAACGTTTCGCTTTCTGCTTCTGCTGGTAAAATCATAAAAATAAAGGGAAACTATAAAATCACATTGAACGAATTGTACTAGAGTCTGATGCATGGGAGCTGCTTTCTCTTGTTCCCACAGGGCAGAACGAATTTTCTATGTTCTTTGCTGAGGTTGCATAGTTGACCATTGAATCACTTCATAGAAGGATTGGCACTGTAGTGCAATGTAGCAGTTTGATAGACATGTGATATAGGGACAGTCACGTGAACTCACACTCCTCTAAATTCTTATTGTGCGAGGCCGATTCTCCAACATTTGTCGAGGTGCAACCTGTACATTCAATGTGGACATATACAAAACTTTAGCAAATCACACTTCAGATTTGTAAAGACAGTGTTACAGTATACACAGTTAGCTATCATGTTTACACTCCTAGTTGTGACATGGGTAGTAAAATATGAGATAGAGGTTTATTAGGGAAACAGGACATTCAATGAGGTGGCAAGCTAACATTTGGTACCATATTCTTATTATTTCTCTTGAATTCTCAATTCATAGCTATTTGTAATGATGACCACAAACTTTATCTCTTTCACCTCTTTCTAACGTCGATATACTCACTTGACTTCATGGCATGTCTGATACTTTCTTTAGACAATTCTGCTCTTGCATTGGCCGTTTGGAATTTGTGTTTATTATTCATGTCATTTTCCTTCAAAGCATCATTTTTTCACAGTTTCTTGAAGTTCACCTAAGTTCAATTTTCAATGGATTGTCGAAGATATATAAAAAAATGGGCATTACGGTTATACAGTATTAAGATTAGCCCATCTGTAAAAACTGTACACAGTCTTACAAATCCTGAAGTGTGATTGCGTAAAGTTTTGTATATGTCTCATTGAATGTACAAGGTTGCACATCGACATATGTTGGAGAATCCGGCTCGCAACAATAAGATTTAGAGTCGTGAGTTCACGTGACTGTCCCCTATAATCACATGTCTATCAACTGCTTAATTGCATAACAGTGCCAATCCTTCTATGAAAGTGATTCAATGGTTCAACTATGCACCTCAGCAAAGAACATAGACAATTCGTCGGCTGTGGGAAACAAGAGAAAGCAGCTCCCATGCAATCAGACTCTAGGTACAATTCGTTCAATGTGATTTTAAAGTTCCCTTTATTTTTATGATTTTACCAGCAGAAGCAGAAAGCGAAACGTTACAACATGAATAATAATTTAATATCTTCTCTAAAATTGGTTGAAGAAAGAAAATTTTGTGTTTGATATTTTCATTTTTCTCGAAGCTGATTATTCAATGCTAAGTCGATTATAAACTAAGTCGTTATTGCGCTTTATCAGGGTTGTACTACAGCTAGAGCTACACTTTTTTTATTTACATTCGTGTGATGCAATCGTGCGCAATATTTCTGCGTAATATGTGTTATAATGCCTGTTCTTCTTGAAAATTTAAGTTACCTTAATAAGTGTACCACGGCACTCTAACACGAAAAACATTTAATACACACACGCAAAGCATAATCGTAAAATGAAAAATAATTCTCTGGAAGTCGTCATTAATATACAATTCGGTTGCCGTAAACTCATACTTCAAATTATACAGTTAGAATATTAAAGTCTAAACCAAAAATTGAATGGACTAAGATGCACTGTTATAATTTCCTTTATTCTATAGATTGACGATGTTTCCCAATACATTGTGGTAATAACTTTAGATAGTCTCAGGTAGCAAGGATTCCAGTTCCAATACGTTTCTTTAGTCACTCATCTTTGTAGCCGCTGCACACACTTTCCCGCTTGTCTGTAACGCCTAACATACCTTTGTGTGATTCATTCATTGCGCTAGGTACATGGGCAGCAGGTACGTTGTGTCTGACCCCTATGTGCAAGCAATCTTAGATACATAACTCACAGGTTTCTCAAGTGATCGTCTTGAAACTAGAACAGTGAAACTCATGTTTTAAACATTATGGATTATTTCCTCGAAACTTTGCAGACTTGCCTGCCAGATTCATCAAATATAAGCTAATCATCTCAACATGCAGGTCTGACCCAAATAGATTTCGGGTTTTAGTCATTGTTCAATTATGCATTTCCTGTTCAAAATCCCCCGCTGGGCGCACAGATGTGGACGTCACTCGACAAATGTTCATCATATTTCAAGCGATTAATCTATTAATTTTCATCCACTGCATAATTTGCATTCTTGCTTTTGCTAATAATCCTTGCAAGCGCAAAGAGAAATATAAAAACTGCTGATTGCGGCAAATGATTGCGGAACTTTTCTTCTCTCTTCTGCCAGGCCTGTTATATCACTGGAAGTTGATAACCATTTATCGCTACTTGACAAGTAAATCAGTTAAATAAATTAACTATTGGTTGTTGAAATTTTAGACGGCCGCCTTAAATAAAGGAATGTAAATTCCGACATTTAGTTGTTCTGATAGGAAATAATCAAGCAGCGTTTGTGATAAGAAAATGACGCTTTGCATCTAGAATTTTTAAATGATAAAAAAGATAAAATAATTTTATTTGAACTTCTCTCAGAAGGAAGGAAATAATTGCGAGAAAGTATTCCATCTTTCGAATATAGTAAATAAGTGAGTGCTTTCTGTATTTGTCTTTATGCATGTATGTAATTAAGTATGCGTGATCCACTAATTGTATTATTGATGTACTAGCCATGATTCCCCCCATTCAATGTTATTCCCATGCTACAACTCCCATGAAACTGAGGTTTTCAGTTTTCAATGCCGAATTTTCGACCGGACGTTTTCAAGAAACAAAGAAGAGAATCTATTCATAAAGATGAAGAGATGTTCCTCTCTAAATAAGCATGTATGAACCAAATGTTTAATGACAGAAATCTAATATCAACTTGCCCACTACATTTATATTGATTATCTATGAAGCTTGAATCCATTGTCCAATAATTTTTGAAATTATTTTTATTATGTATTAAAATCAAAATTCATTATTTGAATTTTAATGCAAACATGATAATCACTCTAATAAGCTTAACCTCTATTCGTTTCATCTGATGCGGGTTTTAGTAGGTGAAAGCTTAGGAGCATAAATCTTATCAATAATAGCAGTGCTTTTAAATTCCTAAAATTCTACCAGCATCGCAGATGCTTGCAAAAAGTTAGAAAAGAACAATAACTTTACATACTTACACCTTGAATACGCGCATACATGCATGCATGGAAACCAATATAATGTTTTCATAAAGTTTCATTTTTACTTGCTTATTGTCAAAAGCAGCGGATTTCGTCTGATTTCAGTAAGTGTGACACGCAGAATGAATCAAACTGATTGAAACATGATTCCTGCTAGAATATCGATCAAGCAATGGACAGTCATTGGACAAGCAATCACGAAATGAATAAGTAGTAGCTAAAAAGTACATATACAGAAAAATTACTAATATGAGAAGTAGGTGCATCGACAACTTGAATAAAAAGAAAGGACCATTGTTGTGATCGATATTCTAGCAGGAATCATGTTTCAATCAGTTTGATTTATTCTGCGTGTCACACCTACTCTCGAGCAGACGAAACGCGGTATGTGACAATAAGCAAGTAAAATGAAACTTCTGGCGTATTTTTCATCTGCAAGATCACAGCGGGCGCAATTGCTTTATTATGCTATAATCCAACATAAAATAATATAAGATCTCCAATACAAGAAACATAGCAATTATCACATATTCTTCAATTGCAATATTTTTGCATCACTTTTCACTTAAATGAAGTTTAGCCCTGCCTATATGCAGAAACGAGTCCTATTTTCTATCATCAACTTATCATTTATTCGCATAATTTATCATTATTTCCCGTTTGTTGCAGATCAACTGATCAACTAACACTTTTCCCCAGTGGATAGAGAAGAAATATGGAGAATGATTTTCTGAGAAACGTTTTCATCGAAGCAATTGTGTTAAAAAAAAAGAACTAAAAAGAGAAAATATTAAAAATCATTGGCTTGTTTTTTGAATTAATGGCGTTTTGTGAATGATCATGAAATTAGTAAAAAAATAATGCTCACATAGTGTGATTGATTCTCAAACTATTTTTTTGAAATCTGGGCGCAGACTTTCACCACACGACATGTCAAAGGAGACGAACATGTAAAAAATGCAAATACCTCAATGCATATTGTTTGTCTTTATATTGACATTATCACTATTGCTAAACTAAAGCTGATTATTCTTTACAATCATGAGACATAAAGCGTCAGTATTTCGCGGAGAGGGTTAGACACGCTTGAGCAATAGGATCTGCCATGCACGCTGAATTCCCAAAATCTATGGAACAGATTTCCAGAAGAGCGATAGGACAGGATTTTTCCCGAAATTCGATAGGACAGGATTTCCTCCCACAAGTCTAATGGACAAATTAAGTCCCCAATGCAATAGGATCAAAGTTCCCCCCAAAAATCAATGGGACAAAACTTTCCCACAGTGCCATAGAATGGAGTTCCATAGCAATAGCACTACGCGCTATAGGAAAATTACAATAATTCCGTAGGACGTTTCCTATAGGAGTGCCATAGATTTTGGTTAATTAATACTTTTCTTTAGTCACTCAGCTTTGTAGCCGCTGCACAACTTTCCCGCTTGTCTGTAACGCCTACCTTGTGTGATTCATTCATTGCGCTAGGTACATGGGCAGCATGTAACCAATGCGTTGTCTGACCCCTATGTGCAAGCAATATTAGTACAAACTCACAGGTTCCTCAAGTGATCGTCTTGAAATAGAACAGTGAAACTCATGTTTACATTATGGATTATTTCCTCGAAACTTTGCAGACTTCCCTGCTGGATTCATCAAATATAAGCTAATCATCTCAACATGCAGTCTGACCAAATGGATTTCGGGTTTTAGTCATTGTTCCAGAACAATGAAGAATGAATACAGCGTCTAGCGCTGCGAGCCCTGAGAGATCATCAGCAGTTAACCGAGTATCAACGGTGTTTCGGCCGTTTAATAACTGGACACCTCCACTCGGCCGGCCAGTACTGTCTGATGGCGAATCAAGCAGCACCTCTCTCAGTACTCAAAGATGTTTGCAAAATCCATGCTGATCCGACTTCAGCCGCTTGACGGCAATTCTTCACGACTTCGGTCATTCTCCTTCCGGTCAGCCCTATGCGCATAAGCCACTTCCTCAAAGACCAACCACTGAAACCACGACAACCGACTTCAACAGGGAATATTTCCGTTCTCCAACCTCGATCCTCACATTCACTTTTCAACTCTGCATACCGTAGCTGCTTTCTCTCATGTGCCTCCTGCATCCTCGTCTCCCATGGCACTGTCAACTCCATCATTATCACAGCGTGAGCTTCTCTGTTGACCATCACCAAATCTGGCCTCAAACTGGTGGTCACCACATCAGCTGGCATCGTAGCATTTCCTTCATCGCTTCTGATCTCCCATACACCACGCTCCAACTCACTCAGTTTCACACCTTGCCGTTTCTTCACTCTCCCCTCACCTTCTCTAACAAACTCGATTGACCTAGCGATTGTTCTCGTACTTCGATGTCCTTTTACTGCTTCCTCACCAGCATTCTTCAGAACCGCAAGGACCTGATTGTGACGCCAAGTATAGGCACGCAGCAGCCCACAACACGTCGACAGCATGTGTTCGAGAGATCCTCTACCGCTCTTGCACACATTACACCCATCCAGATGACTAACCTTCCATCTCTTCAAATTAACCGGCGTCGGGCACGTGTCATACGTACTTGAAATCAAGAATTTGATCTGACCGGCAGATGTTCGCAACAAGTCTTCCCACGACACAACCCGCTGTTCAACTTCTCCCCAATTCATCCATCCCCCTGCACTCCCTGCTGAGACGCCTTGCAGAGTCTCAACTCATCCTCCTCTTGTCGAACACTCTCAAGAACGATCTCTCTTTTGTCCTTCACGCCAACTTTACTGTACCCCCTCCGTCGTGAACCTGGATATCCAATTCCTTGCCTCCCCTGTTGCACCGCACCTTGCACCTCCTTCCATTTCGCCTCTGCAATTGCTCTGTCAGTAGCTTCTTCGGCTCTCCACTTGCTGCCAGTCTGCACCACCGGACGCGACAACGCAACCGCACCATCACGAGAGTTCCTGAGCATCAAAGCCTTGCGCACTTTCCCGATCTTGAATTCTTCCACAACAGATGACATGGGAAGCTTCAACTTGTTCGATTTGCAATACAGAGCGACATCAGTTACCATTCTTGGCACACCCAACCACTTTCGATAGAACCTGCTCATACACTGCTGCAACTTCTCAACTCTGGAGATAGTCACATTATACACAGTCAGCTGCCAGATAATCCTCGGCATGATCCCATACTGAGAGCACCAGACCTTAGCACTCCCTGGTAACTGAGTCTCATCTATCATTTTCAGCCATTTCTTTCCTTGTTCAAAAATCTTCACACCTCTTCGTCTGTCCGTGAGACCTCGCTCGTACCACCTTCCCAGGCTCTTAACTCCTTGTTCAATCACTGTTGGTATTGTCTCTCCTCCCACACAGACTTTGGCATTCACTTCCTTCCCTTTCCGCAGTGACAGGCTCCTGCTCTTCTTTGCCTTGAATCGCATTCCTGTCCATTCTATGACACCCTCTAAAAGCTTCATTCCCTCCACCACCTCTTCCGATTCCCTGACACAATAGTGATATCGTCCATGAACGCGCGCAAAGATGGTGTGCGCACTCCTGGCTGTAGCTCGACACCCTCAATACGGTGGCCAACTGCCCGTGTGACTACCTCCATTCCCAAGACAAACAGCAGCGGAGAAACTGGACACCCCATGGGAATACCAATCTCCAAAGGTTGCCACCTGGTAGTGTATTCCCTGGTAGTGAACCGCATCTTGAATTGGTCATAATACTTTCCAAGAAGCATAAGGACATCCACCGGAATCCAGAAAAACTCCAAAGCAAACTGCAAAAACCGATGAGGGACCGATCCATATGCATTGGCCAAATCCAGCCACACGACGTCCAAGTTCTTCTTCTCCTTCTTGTGTTGCTGTATGCACTCCCAAATCATGTGCGAATGCTCCAAGCATCCTGGAAACCCGGGCACTCCTGCCTTCTGCACTGAAATGTCTATCAGGCCATTGTCCAACACGAAGCCTGTTAACCGCTTGCATAGCACATTCATGAAGATCTTGCCGTCAACGTTCAACAGAGATATGGGTCTGAACTGTCCAATTCCTTGTGCATGACTTTCCTTGGGAATGTATACGCCCTCTGCGACACACCAGCTCTCCGGTACGATACGTTTCCTCCATAATACTCGTAAAATCGACCAAAGCACCTTGCAAACTCTTGGGCAATACTTGAACAACTTGTATGAGAGACCGTTCTGTCCTGCAGCACTCCCTGCTCTTGCTTTCTTCACAACTGCATGCACCTCCGATAGTCGCAATTCACCCATATCGAATGACTTTCTTGGTTCCTCGGGTCTTACTAGGCCATCAATCCTGCTCATCTCTTCTTCTCTCCTCTCGTCAGAATAGGTTTTGCGCAAGTGCGCCTCCAATTCATTCTGGGAGACTTCGAGATGGCCTGAGGCTCCGTTGTCAAAAAGCTTCTTCACGAAACTATATGGATTGCCATAAAACAGATTCCGCTGCTTTTCTCTTCGACGCCGTTTCTTTAGAAGATACTCAGCTCTTCTCAACTCCTGGTGCCGTTTCTTCAGCTCCGCGTATAGCATCCCAATTCCTTCTCTCTCCACTTCGGAACAAACTTTCCACCGCCTCCTCAACTGCTTCTTCTCACTCCTCACCTTCACAATTTCCTTCTGGCGTCTGGTCAATTCCACGCACTGAACATTCCTCTCTCTGCCCACTTTCTTTTCGCCAAACTTCTCGACGCACCAATCGTAGCACACCACCTGAAATCTCTCGAGTCTCTTTTCAGCATCCCCTGCAGCTAGCTCCAACTCCAAGAATGACCCCAATTCCCTATCTAACACAGACCATTCACCACTATTAGCAGCAGGCCACAAAACTTGACACATTCTCTCTCGCTCTCCACTTGCAGCAGAAATGGGTTCTTCAGCTCTATGGTTGTCAACCAGGCTTGAGCCCCCACCTGTCTCACTTGGAACAAATCCAACGCAGTTCTGCTGCACCCTCTGACCGCATTTCGATCTTGTTTTGTGTACCGCCACCCCTCGCTTCCCTTTAGATTTTAGATTTTAGATTTTTTTTTTAGATTCCATTATGCATTTCCTGTTCAAAATCCCGCTGGGCGCACAGATGTGGACGTCACTCGACAAATGTTCATCATATTTCAAGCGATTATCTATTAATTTTGATCCACTGCATAATTTGCATTCTTGCTTTTGCTAATAATCCTTGCAAAGCGCAAAGAGAAATATAAAAACTGCTGATTGCGGCAAATGATTGCGGAACTTTTCTTCTGTCTTCTGCAGGCCTGTTATATCACGGAAGTTGATACCATTTATCGCTACTTGACAAGTAAATCAGTTAAATAAGTTAACTATTGGTTGTTGAAATTTTAGACGGCCGCCTTAGATAAAGGAATGTAAATTCCGACATTTAGTTGTTCTGATAGGAAATAGATCAAGCAGCGTTTGTGATAAGAAAATGACGCTTTGCATCTAAGAATTTTTAAATGATAAAAAAGATAAATATTTTATTTGAAATTCTCTCAGAAGGAAGGAAATAATTACGAGAAAGTATTCATCTTTCGAATATAGTAAACAAGCGATGCTTCCTGTATTTGTCTTTATGCATGTATGTAATTGAGTATGCGTAATCCACTAATGTATTATTGATGTACTAGCCATGATTCCCCATTCTATGTTATTCCCATACTACAACTCCCATGAAACTGAGGTTTTCAGTTTTCAATGCCGAATTTTTCGACCGACTTTTCAAAGAAACAAAGAAGAGAATCTATTCATAAGGATGATGAGTTAACCTCTCTAAATAAGCATGTATGGACCAAATGTAATGACAGAAATCTAATATCACCGCTACTACAGTATATTAATTATCTATGAAGCTTGAATCCATTGTCCATAATTTTTGAAATTATTTTTATTATGTATTAAAATTAAAATTCATATTTGAATTTTAATGCAAATATGATAATCACTCTAATAAGCTTAACCTCTTTCGTTTCATCTGATGCGGTTTTAGTAGGTGAAAACTCAGGAGCATAAATCTTATCAATAATAGCAGTGCTTTTAATTCTAAAATTCTACCAGCATCGCAAGATGCTTGCAAAAAGTTAGAAAAGACAATAACTTTACATACTTACACCTTGAATACGCGCATACATGCATGCATGGAAACCAATATAATGTTTCACAAAGTTTCATTTTACTTGCTTATTGTCAAAAGCGCGCTTCGTCTGATTTCAGAAAGTGTGACACGCAGAATGAATCAAACTGATTGAAACATGATTCCTGCTAGAATATCGATCAAGCAATGGACAGTCATTGGACAAGCAATCACGAAATGAATAAGTAGTAGCTAAAAAGTACATATACAGAAAAATTACTAATAGGAAAAGAAGTGCATCGACAACTTGAATAAAAGGACCATTGTCTGATCGATATTCTAGCAGGAATCATGTTTCAATCACTTTGATTCATTCTGCGTGTCACACCTACTATGAGAGCAGACGAAACGCGGTTGTGACAATAAGCAAGTAAAATGAAACTTCTGGCGTAATTTTCATCTGCAAGATCACAGCGGGGCGCAATTGCTTTATTATGCTATAATCCTATATAAATAATATATACTCCAATACAAGAAACATAGCAATTATCAAATATTCTTCAATTGCAATATTTTGCATCATTTTTCACTTAAATGAAGTTTACTGCCTGTATGCAGAGAATCAACTTATCATTTATCGCATATTTATCATTTATTTCCCGTTTGTTGCAGATCAACTTCAACTACATTTCCCAATGGAAGGGAAAGAAATATGGAGAATGATTTCTGAGAAACTTTTCATTGAAGCAAGTGTTCAAAAGACTAAAAAGAGAAAATATTAAAAATCATTGGCTGTTTTTTGAATTAATGGCGTTTTGTGAATGATCATGAAATTAGTATTAAAAATTAATGCTCCATAGTGTGATTGATTCTCAAACTATTTTTTTGAAATCTGGGCCAGACTTTCACCGACATGTCAAGGGGATCGAAAGTAAAAAGTGCAAATACCTCATGCATGTTGTTGTCTTTATATTGACATTATCACTATTGCTAAACTAAACTGATTATTCTTTACAATCATCCCGCTGGAAAAAGTTATGGTTATTCTAGCTCGAATAACCGTCGAATTAAAGGGGATATGCGAATTTGGAAAAACTGTCGATGTCGTTGTGTATTAACGTTTTACTTTTGAAATATACAGATAGATCATTAAAATTTCGATTAATTCGCAAATTTAGTTAATGGGGATTCAAAGGAGTTTTTGCGACATAGAATATTAGATGAGGAAACTAGTTCGAAGAGATGTCGCAAATGCACCAGTGAAAGTATGAGACACTTGAGATTACTTTATGATTATTCATCATCAAAGACCCTTAGAAAATTTAAGTCAAAGGATGGATGCCACACATTTGGCATTTTAGATGGAGGTTTATCACAATTTATTGTGTTGCACAGCGAACGAAAACTGCTGACGAAAAAGTTTGGGAAAATCCTTTAAATTTTGCTAAAAATGTTACCAAAAGGGAGCGAATATTAAAACTTATACTTAAAGTCACTAAAAACCTTTCACAGAACGCGAGGTAGTAAATTTACTTAGTTAAAACAGCACTTTTATGATTGCAAGGAAGCCTGAGAAAAGGCTTGTTTGTCTGTGCTAAAAATATTAAAATATTGACAATTTGAAATTGTATGAACGTATAGAAAATCATATGGTGATCAGCCGAGCGTAACTTGTTGACCTTAGACTGATTGTGTGATTATTATCTGAATTGCGTGATATCTGAATAAATATAATTAATAAAGCTTAGTCCATACAGTAACATTTCCTGATAACAAATCTATTTATAGACAGTTTTCCATTGAGAGTATATAAGCATACTCTACTGTATATTTACCGTACTGTAATACTATCAATCAGTTGTTGTAATACCAATTATGTCGAAGCAATGGATAAACAGAAAGGCTAGTATGGAGGCCTTCAAACTATTCATGGCAGATTCTGAAGAGAGGGATTGATAGTTCGATTTTACCCTTACAAAGTCGATCTGACGAAAAATTAGAAGAACATAGTCGTGGCAATTCTGAAAATGATAGTTCTTTTTTCGCAGAGGCATCAGGCATATTTTCAGAAGATTTTGAAACACCGTTGAATGAATTTAGCAATGCATTTAGTGATGAGCGAGATGAGGAAGAGGGTGATAAATTCAAAAAGTATTTCATGAATGACAATAGTCTTTCTGATGATTTACTAATGTTTGCAATGATGTTTTGTCTTCCAAAACGTGCAATTGAAACTTTGTTGCAGATTTGCTAAAGCACAATATTTCTGTTCCGAATTCTGTATATCGTCTGCGAAAATCATGCAAAGTCCTCACACCCAAAGATTACATCATATCGAACAACATAGCCTACATTTCCCTCTTTGAAAATTTGACGTTTGCTTACCATAATAATCTTATAACTGCTACTTTTGATGCTTTACACAGTAAATACTTCATCGATCTTCTTATCAATGTAGATGGCCTTCCTTTGTTTAAAAGTTCTCAGGTAGGTCTTTGGCCAATATTAGTCAAATTTTCACAGAATTCAAAGCCTTTTCCACTTGCTGTCTATTGTGGTATAGGTAAACCTGATTTGTTAAATTTGATGGAACGATTTTTACCAGAGCTTGATTCTTTTAAAGCATCTGGATTTCTCCTGCAAGATGGTCGTAGAATTTTTCCACACCATATCATTTTTATATGCGATGCTCCGGCTCGAAGTTATTTGCAGCGTATTAAAGGACACTCTGGCTACTATGGATGTGGCTATTGTAGAGAAAGAGGAGATTATGTGAATGATAGAATAGTTTACCCTTCAATAGAGTTCGAACAAAGAGATGACGAACATTATAAAAATTTCAACGAAAATAATCAGCTATCATTATCACCGTTAGCAACCAGTGTTCCGTTACTTAGCAGTTTTCCTCCTGACTACATGCACTTAGTGTGCTTAGGCGTTACCAAAAAATTATTCTTTTATTACTTTACAGCGACTAAAGGTATAAGACTTCCATGTCGTTTGTCCAGTTCTCAAGTAAATTTTCTAAATGACAGTATCTTGTCTATAAGACGATTCACACCAACGGAATTTCAGAGGAAACCACGTACCATGAAAGATTTAGCATTTTTTAAAGCATCTGAATTCCGAAGTTTTCTTCTCTATTTTGGACCATATTTATTCAGAAAGTGTCTACCAACGCCTTACTTTCAACATTTCCTCACTCTTCATTTCGCCATAGCTGTATTTTTATCAAGAGTCTCATTTGCGTGACAACGCTGCTGAATGTCTTAAAATTTTTGTTTATGACATGGCGCAATTGTTTGGCAGACAGTCACTCGTTTACAACGTTCATGGCTTACTTCATTTACACCATTATGTTAGATTATATGGGTCTGTGGAAAATTTTTCTTGTTTTCCTTTTGAAAGCTACTTTAGCACATTAAAGAAACGAATAAAAGCATCAAACTGTGTGTTTACTCAAACAATTAATCAACTTTTCGAAATAAGAAATTTTTACTCTAAGCAGCCTCCTATAGATTATTCATATACTGACAAATCTCCAAATAATTGCTGCCTCACTGTTGACGGTCATGTTGCCCTGATTGAAGAACAATACGAGGATTGCTATCTCGGTATACTTCTTCAATTCCACTCAAATTTGTATAACCATCCATATGAATCAAAACATTTGAACATCGGTGTTTTTAAGCGAAGTGGAAGACAACTACAGACTATTGTCCCCAAACGAAAAGCCATTTGCATTCCTGATGGTGACTATTTCGTCGTGATTCCTATATTATAAAGATACTTATGGGTCAACGCCTGTAACAAAACGCTCCGTCAACAAAACGCTTGTCATATTATTTGTAGTCACATATTGTCATTTATATTAGTCATGGATTTTCCCCGAACGCCTGTAAATGGGACGCCTTGCTCGATTTTACGTACCGACGGGAGGACCAGAACACCACCACCAACAATAACATCCGGAGAAGATCGTAAGTTTGCCCCTACTAAAGAATTCCTCTCAATTCGAGATAAAATATTAGGAACTCAGCTATCTATGTCTACAGTCCTGTGCAAAATATAAGCGTATTTTTAAAGAAATCATGTTTTATTGATATCCTTCTTCGTCAGAGATACCATAGTTTCATCAGAGAATATGCTCGTATAACCTTTAGAAGTCTAAAGATAATCTTGTCACACAAAAGCACAGAGACACATACGATGGAAGCTGAGAAGTAGTCAGTCGAAGTTGAGGTTGACTGTGCAACTGATTTGGCACGCATTAATTTGCAAAGATCTGGAAGATTAGTGTACGATAACTCGTGTAAACAAATGTATATACTGTACAAGCAAAGTTTTTCTGCTTTTTGGTGACTTGAAATGTCGTCAACTCCTAATATTTACTTAACTTTGTTATGCTTTGCAGATGTATGCTATTGTTGAATTCCTTGATTCAAATGCCGTGGAATATTTGCCTAGAACTTGGCTAATTGGTTTCGATGAAGCTTACTGGCCCAAACTCGCCTACTCCTCTTTGAGGAGAGTCATAAATGAAGCGGACGATCCGACTGAATCGTGGAGTATCTACAAGATTCGTCTTTTGGGATATGCAGGTACACATGAAATTTTCACATGAAATTTTTTACGTCCTAAATTCAGGGGTGTGATTTTTCCGGTTTAAACCGTAATTCCGTTTTTTGGGAGGGTCTAGAAAGTTTTTTGACGTAGTTTTTGAAATTTCGTTTTTTGTAGTAAAAACTTTAGGGTGAGGGTTAGGGGTAATATGTGCCGCCCCGTTTTACAGAGAGCAGGTTGTCCCTTTACAGACAGACCACCCTGTTATGGACACACATTGTCGAACACCGTCATATCCCGCTACATTTGTGCCACCCTATAGTCAAATATCGCCCCAACACGGCCAAATGCCGCCCCTTAAACGATATATCTGCCGCCCCTAAACTATGAGTATGCCTCCCCTAAACTATGGGTCTGCCGCCCCTAAACTATGAGTATGCCACCCCCTTTGACAGATATTATTTGTAATATTCTGCAGATAATTTGGAGACTGCAAAGAAAAAGGCCCGAAGAGCTTTGGAGACATCTGATTTGGAAACAACGGATAGTGAGAGACCTAGGGAGAGGATCGCCCCTTTAAGATTTATAGATGGCATGGATGAAGATTCCCAAGATACGTCCGCGCCTCAAGGTAAAAACTCGCCAAATGCACATGTTATAATGACCTAATCATTAGTAAAATCGATTAATCATTAGGGAAAAGCAACTATGCTTTAAGCATATAAATGCATATTTCAGCTATTTTCGGAAGAAAATCGTATTTCACCACAATACGGGAGTAAATATTCATAATTCATAAGAATAATTTATTTATTTATTTATCTTTTTATCATTTTCGTATACTTGATAGTTTAGTTTACTTAATTGTTATAACATGATCTCACTTTTCCACATTCAGTATTACGAATTTTGTATTATATTAGTATACTTACTGATAGTATTTTAAAATTGTCATGTTTTTAAATTTCTTCCTGAACTACTTTTGTTATTCCTCTGCTGAAAGATTTCCTTTATTATTATCAGTATTATCCACTTCTAGTCTTCTACGCGCCTTGAACCTTTGTGTCTGCCGGTGGGAACGCTACACATGTCCTTTTCATTAAAGGGCAAACCTTAAATCTTATTGAATATAAGTTTATTAAATTCATGTATGTAACAGTCATTAGTAGTTATATGTCCCAGCTTCAATTCCTAACATAACGTACGTTATATTATGTATTTTCCAGTCTGATTCATACATGCCCACTTATACTCGTATACAAGCGAAGCGTTGATTCCAAAAACTGACAGCATTGAGTATTTATAGAGAGAACAATTACTCATACGCAACTAATACATGTACATTCTTTTGTTGATAAGTAGGGCAACCCAAAGTTGCAGTGCAACTTTTTGCAACTTTTTTGCATATTTTAAGGTAAAATGCAACATTTTGCAACTTTCACTGTCATTTGTAATAAAGATAAGTTTTTTAATTTCCTCACTCTTGGATCAACTCAGCTACCGGTTAAACCCAATCTAGATGCATTTCGTCATGTTTTCAATTCTAAGAATTGTGTGGTGACGCTTTTCTATAAATAGCATTTACGTCAACTACTTATCAAATTTTTGCTCAGCTTGTCGTGTTACTATTGGCAGAACAAAGACATCACATTGTGAATCCGTCGCTATAATGAAATAGATAACTTGCATGATAGCAAGAATGAAGGCATTAACTGTAAAAAACAAGCAACGAAAACAGATGTTCAGTGATACTGATATTGGAAGTCCTCCAGAACCAGTAGTAACACGATGGGGAAGCTGATTGGAGGCAGCATTCTATTATAGCAAAAACTTTCCAAAAATAATGGACATTGTAAATTCATTATCTGGTAGTGATATTTTAGTTGAACGCGCAAAGAGCGCCTTAAATTCGCTTACAATCCGGAATCAGTTACTTGAAGTGAAACGCGATTATGAAACTTTAGTAGCCAATTCTAGCCCCTGCTCGCCCAATTTTCACGAAAGGTCATGACCTGCACTTTCATCGGAGCACACGCCCACGCATCAGAGCACGGGTAGCGAAGAGGACAGGAAACAGAGCACACGCCCACGCATCAGAGCACGGAGCACACACATCGGCGCACTTGGGGTAAGAGCACGGAGCAGCAATCGGAGCACGCGGCGCCGAGCACGTGTGATGAGTCACCGCACGGTATATAAGGAAAGGCGTTGTCAGAGAAATTCATTCTCATCATATGTCGACAACATTAACGGGTAGATTACGCCCTCTGGCTGAGACACGTCATCCCAAGGAGGAGATATCCTATACACCTTATTCCATCAAACGTTTTGCACCAAACGAATCCTCTAGTGTGCTAGTTTATAAATCCGTAAAGAAAATTCAGCTTGGTGACATTACAAGTGAGCAATATTGATTTAAAAATATTTTTATCCGTTTTTTCGACCAGAGTATTTGAATATTCCTAAAAATTTCATATGGATGCTGAAACCAGAAATTTTGTCAGGAATCGATGAAATTTCGCGGCATAGGAGGGATCCATGCTCTTAACAAATGCTCTATGCAAAATAAATTTTTCATTTATATTAATTAACCCTCTCAAAATCTTCAAAAACCACGAGAATGTCCTCTGACCGAGACCCTAAAAAATCTCGGTCAGAGAACAACGTCAAAATTGAAGATCTCGGTCAGAATACAAGGGTCTCGGTCAAAGGACATCATAATGTATGCAATTACATTTAGATCACTTCGTCTTACGCATTCAAATATTCGCCCGCCAAGTTCCCAGTCTCATGAACCCAAATGCTGAAGCCGAAGAGTTTCCTGTTCGACATCAATTTGTCCTCTGACCGAGACCTTAAAAATCTCGGTCAGAGGACAACGTTAAAATTGAAGATCTCGGTCAGAGGACAAGGCGGGTCACGATCATGTAATACATTGCATCTTGGTCACTTCGCTTTACGCATGCAAGCATTCATCCTAAGTTCCCAGTCTCATCAGCAACCCAAATGCTGAAGCCGAAGAGTTTCCTGTTCGACATCTATCTGACCGAGGTCATTGTCCTCTGACCGAGACGTAGAATAAAATGGAATTTTAAAAGTGCTAGATTTCTATGGAAAGTTTTTATCTGGTGTGGTCGCCGCTACGATTTTCGTGTTCAGCGTAAGAAAATAAGATCTATATGCAAATTTTTACGGAACTCTGAGACCCAAAGTTGAAAAGACAGAAATGTTGTGGAATAAATTAGATTTACCCGATTCCATCCGACACACAAATGTTTTCGGGTTCCTTTTTGCTACTTTAAAAAAGAGTTGGTTCTTTGTTTGTATAATTCTAATTTTTTCATTCATGCAGATTCAACATCTTGCTCTTATGGGTGGCAAAGAACCGGAGGACGCTGTTCGACGACAAATCAATTATCTGTTGTCTAACGGTATGCAGAAGAAATTCAATCGAACCGGAAAGAGGGATCCACGTGACTCATCAGGTGCTGAACCAAAATTGCCCTTCATGAATCATCTGGAGCCTTTGGTTAAATGTAAGTCGAATAATGGGTTTACTAGGAATATTTCCGTTATAGTAGTAACAAAAGGTCCAGAATAAACACAGCGCGCCCTCCCCCCCCCCTCTGGAACGACAGAGGTTGTGGTCTGTCGTGGTGTGCCGGCCAGGTGGGTTCGCAAACTGTTCGCTGACTCCCCCCCCCTCTGCAACGACAGAGTGTGAGACTCGAGTGAGTTGGTCCGACCGCCTGGTTGACTTGGGCGACCGTCCAGGTTGACGTGGGCGACCGTCTAGGTTGACGTGGGCGACCGTCTAGGTTGACGTGGGCGACCGTCTAGGTTGTCGTGGATGGTGAAATGGCTGCCAGATTCGGATTCAGCGTAAAATTCTGCATCTGTGGTGTGATTTCCAGCTCAATCGGCGAGAAAAAATTTTTCTTCAAAATTTTAACAGAGTTAAAATTTGGGACGTTTTGGTGTGTAGCGCCCAAACGAAGCATCGGATGAGAAAACGGAGGGCAGATTCGGATTCAGCGTGAAATTCTGCATCGGTAGGGTGAGTTTCAAGTCAATCGGAGTGAAAAAATTTTCGCTGACGTCCCCCCCCCCTCTGGACAGCTTGCTTCGATTTTGGCTTCCAGTGGACGGATTTTGTCGTGCGATAGCTCGTTTGAAAGCTAAGAGTGAGACAAATTCAGTGAAAGAAACGGCTTGTTCCTATCTGTCTTCGTTTGGATGTCAGACGCCATTTAAGATTTTGGGAACATTGGCAAAAAACGACAGAGTTAGAATTTGGGACGTTTTGGGCTGTAGCTTCAAAACGAAGCATCGGATTGGAAAACGGATTTCAGATTTGGAATCAGCGTGAAATTCTCTATCTGTATGGTGAGTTTCAAGTCAATTGGCGAGAAAAAATTTTCAACATTTTTCGAAAAAACGACAGAGTTAGAATTTGGGACGTTTTGGTGTGTGGCGCCCAAACGAACCATCGGATGGGAAAACGGAGGCCAGATTCGGATTCAGCGTCAAATTCTGCATCCGTATGGTGAATTTGAACGCCATCGGAGAGAAAAAATTTTCGCTGACGTCCCCCCCCCTCTGGACAGCTTGCTTCGATTTTGGCTTCCAGTGGACGGATTTTGTCGTGCGATAGCTCGTTTGAAAGCTAAGAGTGAGACAAATTCACTGAAAGAATCGGCTTGTTCCTATCTGTCTTCGTTTAGATGTGAGACGCCATTTAAGATTTTGGGACATTGGCGAAAAACGACAGAGTTAGAATTTGGGACGTTTTGGGCTGTAGCTTCAAAACGAAGCATCGGATTGGAAAACGGATTTCAGATTTGGAATCAGCGTGAAATTCTCTATCTGTATGGTGAGTTTCAAGTCAATTGGCGAGAAAAAATTTTCAACATTTTTCGAAAAAACGACAGAGTTAGAATTTGGGACGTTTTGGTGTGTGGCGCCCAAACGAACCATCGGATGGGAAAACGGAGGCCAGATTCGGATTCAGCGTCAAATTCTGCATCCGTATGGTGAATTTGAACGCCATCGGAGAGAAAAAATTTTCGCTGACGTCCCCCCCCCTCTGGACAGCTTGCTTCGATTTTGGCTTCCAGTGGACGGATTTTGTCGTGCCATAGCTCGTTTGAAAGCTAAGAGTGAGACAAATTCACTGAAAGAATCGGCTTGTTCCTATCTGTCTTCGTTTGGATGTGAGACGCCATTTAAGATTTTGGGACATTGGCGAAAAACGACAGAGTTAGAATTTGGGACGTTTTGGGCTGTAGCTTCAAAACGAAGCATCGGATTGGAAAACGGATTTCAGATTTGGAATCAGCGTGAAATTCTCTATCTGTATGGTGAGTTTCAAGTCAATTGGCGAGAAAAAATTTTCAACATTTTTCGAAAAAACGACAGAGTTAGAATTTGGGACGTTTTGGTGTGTGGCGCCCAAACGAACCATCGGATGGGAAAACGGAGGCCAGATTCGGATTCAGCGTCAAATTCTGCATCCGTATGGTGAATTTGAACGCCATCGGAGAGAAAAAATTTTCGCTGACGTCCCCCCCCCTCTGGACAGCTTGCTTCGATTTTGGCTTCCAGTGGACGGATTTTGTCGTGCGATAGCTCGTTTGAAAGCTAAGAGTGAGACAAATTCACTGAAAGAATCGGCTTGTTCATATCTGTCTTCGTTTAGATGTGAGACGCCATTTAAGATTTTGGGACATTGGCGAAAAAACGACAGAGTTAGAATTTGGGACGTTTTGGGCTGTAGCTTCAAAACGAAGCATCGGATTGGAAAACGGATTTCAGATTTGGAATCAGCGTGAAATTCTCTATCTGTATGGTGAGTTTCAAGTCAATTGGCGAGAAAAAATTTTCAACATTTTTCGAAAAAACGACAGAGTTAGAATTTGGGACGTTTTGGTGTGTGGCGCCCAAACGAACCATCGGATGGGAAAACGGAGGCCAGATTCGGATTCAGCGTCAAATTCTGCATCCGTATGGTGAATTTGAACGCCATCGGAGAGAAAAAATTTTCGCTGACGTCCCCCCCCCTCTGGACAGCTTGCTTCGATTTTGGCTTCCAGTGGACGGATTTTGTCGTGCGATAGCTCGTTTGAAAGCTAAGAGTGAGACAAATTCACTGAAAGAATCGGCTTGTTCCTATCTGTCTTCGTTTAGATGTGAGACGCCATTTAAGATTTTGGGACATTGGCGAAAAACGACAGAGTTAGAATTTGGGACGTTTTGGGCTGTAGCTTCAAAACGAAGCATCGGATTGGAAAACGGATTTCAGATTTGGAATCAGCGTGAAATTCTCTATCTGTATGGTGAGTTTCAAGTCAATTGGCGAGAAAAAATTTTCAACATTTTTCGAAAAAACGACAGAGTTAGAATTTGGGACGTTTTGGTGTGTGGCGCCCAAACGAACCATCGGATGGGAAAACGGAGGCCAGATTCGGATTCAGCGTCAAATTCTGCATCCGTATGGTGAATTTGAACGCCATCGGAGAGAAAAAATTTTCGCTGACGTCCCCCCCCCTCTGGACAGCTTGCTTCGATTTTGGCTTCCAGTGGACGGATTTTGTCGTGCGATAGCTCGTTTGAAAGCTAAGAGTGAGACAAATTCACTGAAAGAATCGGCTTGTTCCTATCTGTCTTCGTTTAGATGTGAGACGCCATTTAAGATTTTTGGACATTGGCGAAAAACGACAGAGTTAGAATTTGGGACGTTTTGGGCTGTAGCTTCAAAACGAAGCATCGGATTGGAAAACGGATTTCAGATTTGGAATCAGCGTGAAATTCTCTATCTGTATGGTGAGTTTCAAGTCAATTGGCGAGAAAAAATTTTCAACATTTTTCGAAAAAACGACAGAGTTAGAATTTGGGACGTTTTGGTGTGTGGCGCCCAAACGAACCATCGGATGGGAAAACGGAGGCCAGATTCGGATTCAGCGTCAAATTCTGCATCCGTATGGTGAATTTGAACGCCATCGGAGAGAAAAAATTTTCGCTGACGTCCCCCCCCCTCTGGACAGCTTGCTTCGATTTTGGCTTCCAGTGGACGGATTTTGTCGTGCGATAGCTCGTTTGAAAGCTAAGAGTGAGACAAATTCAGTGAAAGAATCGGCTTGTTCCTATCTGTCTTCGTTTAGATGTGAGACGCCATTTAAGATTTTGGGACATTGGCGAAAAACGACAGAGTTAGAATTTGGGACGTTTTGGGCTGTAGCTTCAAAACGAAGCATCGGATTGGAAAACGGATTTCAGATTTGGAATCAGCGTGAAATTCTCTATCTGTATGGTGAGTTTCAAGTCAATTGGCGAGAAAAAATTTTCAACATTTTTCGAAAAAACGACAGAGTTAGAATTTGGGACGTTTTGGTGTGTGGCGCCCAAACGAACCATCGGATGGGAAAACGGAGGCCAGATTCGGATTCAGCGTCAAATTCTGCATCCGTATGGTGAATTTGAACGCCATCGGAGAGAAAAAATTTTCGCTGACGTCCCCCCCCCTCTGGACAGCTTGCTTCGATTTTGGCTTCCAGTGGACGGATTTTGTCGTGCGATAGCTCGTTTGAAAGCTAAGAGTGAGACAAATTCACTGAAAGAATCGGCTTGTTCCTATCTGTCTTCGTTTAGATGTGAGACGCCATTTAAGATTTTGGGACATTGGCGAAAAACGACAGAGTTAGAATTTGGGACGTTTTGGGCTGTAGCTTCAAAACGAAGCATCGGATTGGAAAACGGATTTCAGATTTGGAATCAGCGTGAAATTCTCTATCTGTATGGTGAGTTTCAAGTCAATTGGCGAGAAAAAATTTTCAACATTTTTCGAAAAAACGACAGAGTTAGAATTTGGGACGTTTTGGTGTGTGGCGCCCAAACGAACCATCGGATGGGAAAACGGAGGCCAGATTCGGATTCAGCGTCAAATTCTGCATCCGTATGGTGAATTTGAACGCCATCGGAGAGAAAAAATTTTCGCTGACGTCCCCCCCCCTCTGGACAGCTTGCTTCGATTTTGGCTTCCAGTGGACGGATTTTGTCGTGCGATAGCTCGTTTGAAAGCTAAGAGTGAGACAAATTCACTGAAAGAATCGGCTTGTTCCTATCTGTCTTCGTTTAGATGTGAGACGCCATTTAAGATTTTGGGACATTGGCGAAAAACGACAGAGTTAGAATTTGGGACGTTTTGGGCTGTAGCTTCAAAACGAAGCATCGGATTGGAAAACGGATTTCAGATTTGGAATCAGCGTGAAATTCTCTATCTGTATGGTGAGTTTCAAGTCAATTGGCGAGAAAAAATTTTCAACATTTTTCGAAAAAAACGACAGAGTTAGAATTTGGGACGTTTTGGTGTGTGGCGCCCAAACGAACCATCGGATGGGAAAACGGAGGCCAGATTCGGATTCAGCGTCAAATTCTGCATCCGTATGGTGAATTTGAACGCCATCGGAGAGAAAAAATTTTCGCTGACGTCCCCCCCCCTCTGGACAGCTTGCTTCGATTTTGGCTTCCAGTGGACGGATTTTGTCGTGCGATAGCTCGTTTGAAAGCTAAGAGTGAGACAAATTCACTGAAAGAATCGGCTTGTTCCTATCTGTCTTCGTTTAGATGTGAGACGCCATTTAAGATTTTGGGACATTGGCGAAAAACGACAGAGTTAGAATTTGGGACGTTTTGGGCTGTAGCTTCAAAACGAAGCATCGGATTGGAAAACGGATTTCAGATTTGGAATCAGCGTGAAATTCTCTATCTGTATGGTGAGTTTCAAGTCAATTGGCGAGAAAAAATTTTCAACATTTTTCGAAAAAACGACAGAGTTAGAATTTGGGACGTTTTGGTGTGTGGCGCCCAAACGAACCATCGGATGGGAAAACGGAGGCCAGATTCGGATTCAGCGTCAAATTCTGCATCCGTATGGTGAATTTGAACGCCATCGGAGAGAAAAAATTTTCGCTGACGTCCCCCCCCCTCTGGACAGCTTGCTTCGATTTTGGCTTCCAGTGGACGGATTTTGTCGTGCGATAGCTCGTTTGAAAGCTAAGAGTGAGACAAATTCACTGAAAGAATCGGCTTGTTCCTATCTGTCTTCGTTTAGATGTGAGACGCCATTTAAGATTTTGGGACATTGGCGAAAAACGACAGAGTTAGAATTTGGGACGTTTTGGGCTGTAGCTTCAAAACGAAGCATCGGATTGGAAAACGGATTTCAGATTTGGAATCAGCGTGAAATTCTCTATCTGTATGGTGAGTTTCAAGTCAATCGGCGAGAAAAAATTTTCAACATTTTTCGAAAAAACGACAGAGTTAGAATTTGGGACGTTTTGGTGTGTGGCGCCCAAACGAACCATCGGATGGGAAAACGGAGGCCAGATTCGGATTCAGCGTCAAATTCTGCATCCGTATGGTGAATTTGAACGCCATCGGAGAGAAAAAATTTTCGCTGACGTCCCCCCCCCTCTGGACAGCTTGCTTCGATTTTGGCTTCCAGTGGACGGATTTTGTCGTGCGATAGCTCGTTTGAAAGCTAAGAGTGAGACAAATTCACTGAAAGAATCGGCGTGTTCCTATCTGTCTTCGTTTAGATGTGAGACGCCATTTAAGATTTTGGGACATTGGCGAAAAACGACAGAGTTAGAATTTGGGACGTTTTGGGCTGTAGCTTCAAAACGAAGCATCGGATTGGAAAACGGATTTCAGATTTGGAATCAGCGTGAAATTCTCTATCTGTATGGTGAGTTTCAAGTCAATTGGCGAGAAAAAATTTTCAACATTTTTCGAAAAAACGACAGAGTTAGAATTTGGGACGTTTTGGTGTGTGGCGCCCAAACGAACCATCGGATGGGAAAACGGAGGCCAGATTCGGATTCAGCGTCAAATTCTGCATCCGTATGGTGAATTTGAACGCCATCGGAGAGAAAAAATTTTCGCTGACGTCCCCCCCCCTCTGGACAGCTTGCTTCGATTTTGGCTTCCAGTGGACGGATTTTGTCGTGCGATAGCTCGTTTGAAAGCTAAGAGTGAGACAAATTCACTGAAAGAATCGGCTTGTTCCTATCTGTCTTCGTTTAGATGTGAGACGCCATTTAAGATTTTGGGACATTGGCGAAAAACGACAGAGTTAGAATTTGGGACGTTTTGGGCTGTAGCTTCAAAACGAAGCATCGGATTGGAAAACGGATTTCAGATTTGGAATCAGCGTGAAATTCTCTATCTGTATGGTGAGTTTCAAGTCAATTGGCGAGAAAAAATTTTCAACATTTTTCGAAAAAACGACAGAGTTAGAATTTGGGACGTTTTGGTGTGTGGCGCCCAAACGAACCATCGGATGGGAAAACGGAGGCCAGATTCGGATTCAGCGTCAAATTCTGCATCCGTATGGTGAATTTGAACGCCATCGGAGAGAAAAAATTTTCGCTGACGTCCCCCCCCCCTCTGGACAGCTTGCTTCGATTTTGGCTTCCAGTGGACGGATTTTGTCGTGCGATAGCTCGTTTGAAAGCTAAGAGTGAGACAAATTCACTGAAAGAATCGGCTTGTTCCTATCTGTCTTCGTTTAGATGTGAGACGCCATTTAAGATTTTGGGACATTGGCGAAAAACGACAGAGTTAGAATTTGGGACGTTTTGGGCTGTAGCTTCAAAACGAAGCATCGGATTGGAAAACGGATTTCAGATTTGGAATCAGCGTGAAATTCTCTATCTGTATGGTGAGTTTCAAGTCAATTGGCGAGAAAAAATTTTCAACATTTTTCGAAAAAACGACAGAGTTAGAATTTGGGACGTTTTGGTGTGTGGCGCCCAAACGAACCATCGGATGGGAAAACGGAGGCCAGATTCGGATTCAGCGTCAAATTCTGCATCCGTATGGTGAATTTGAACGCCATCGGAGAGAAAAAATTTTCGCTGACGTCCCCCCCCTCTGGACAGCTTGCTTCGATTTTGGCTTCCAGTGGACGGATTTTGTCGTGCGATAGCTCGTTTGAAAGCTAAGAGTGAGACAAATTCACTGAAAGAATCGGCTTGTTCCTATCTGTCTTCGTTTAGATGTGAGACGCCATTTAAGATTTTTGGACATTGGCGAAAAACGACAGAGTTAGAATTTGGGACGTTTTGGGCTCTAGCTTCAAAACGAAGCATCGGATTGGAAAACGGATTTCAGATTTGGAATCAGCGTGAAATTCTCTATCTGTATGGTGAGTTTCAAGTCAATTGGCGAGAAAAAATTTTCAACATTTTTCGAAAAAACGACAGAGTTAGAATTTGGGACGTTTTGGTGTGTGGCGCCCAAACGAACCATCGGATGGGAAAACGGAGGCCAGATTCGGATTCAGCGTCAAATTCTGCATCCGTATGGTGAATTTGAACGCCATCGGAGAGAAAAAATTTTCGCTGACGTCCCCCCCCCTCTGGACAGCTTGCTTCGATTTTGGCTTCCAGTGGACGGATTTTGTCGTGCGATAGCTCGTTTGAAAGCTAAGAGTGAGACAAATTCACTGAAAGAATCGGCTTGTTCCTATCTGTCTTCGTTTAGATGTGAGACGCCATTTAAGATTTTGGGACATTGGCGAAAAACGACAGAGTTAGAATTTGGGACGTTTTGGGCTCTAGCTTCAAAACGAAGCATCGGATTGGAAAACGGATTTCAGATTTGGAATCAGCGTCAAATTCTTTATCTGTATGGTGAGTTTCATGTCAATCGGAGAGTTTCGAGTCAATCGGCGAGAAAAATGTTCAACATTTTTCGGAAAAACGACAGAGTTAGAATTTTTGCGATGGCTGCCTACTGTAGAGCCAAAACGAAGCATCGGATGGGAAAACGGAGGCCAGATTCGGATTCAGCGTCAAATTCTACATGGAAATGAAGTATTTCCAGCTCAATCGGAGCACTAGAACCGGAGATAGACGGGATTTTTAGTGTTTGGATGATGGGTATTACGTCATCAGCTGATCGCCACACACTATATAAGCTGGGAACCGACGGAGACTTTTCATTTAGAGGAGAACGATTGTCAGAGGTAGGTCGTCTCTCTGAGCTCCGATGATAGCTTCGGACATTCCAAATCCCGAGTTTCTGTAAGAAACCGACTTAGAAAATTTCATTGCTGATATCAGCTAAGGCGTCAGACTTAGAGATTCGCCAGGAGATGGCCTTCGTCTCCAGGCCATAAAAGACTCCAAAACTTTAAAGGCTCGTAACTTTGCTTCTACAAGTCCGTTTGACTTGATTCAAAAAAGGTTCGGTCGCTATTGACCTGCCCTAAGTGATGGACTACTTATAAAATTTCATAAGTAGTGCTAAAAAGTTGAAAAATTTAAATTCACTAGTTTTGGAGGTTTTCTGGGGTTTTCGACCCTGCTGAAGTCAATGAAAGCATTTTTAATGATGTCTGAGCCAGTCTTCTCATGCTATAAGCGGCTTTTCACTGAAAGCGAGCAAGACACGGAGAGTTTTGCTGTAATATTCCACTGACAGGGTGTTCCTTCGGGACGGCGGACGATGCCGTAGTGATAAGTGTGGCAAGGGAATGTGTCATATTTGAGACCGTAACCGCTGGGGCAACTCATGTTGGGCATTTGACACAGCTCTCAACGTAGCACTTTGAACGCCAATCGGTTGAGTCTTAGCTATCTTGTCATGGGTGGCCTCTAAACATCTCCATTGCAAAACGCTGGTGAATCAAGCTCTCTACGGCTTGCTATCAAGCTGATCAAAGCAATAACTTGGGATGTTTCCTCAAGGTTTTCAAGTATGCTGAGTTCAAATCTGCTATCAGATTTCAAATTCAACTAAGACTAAGGCAGCTTTGAGGGGTTAGATCCCAGCTACTGTTCACTACCTTTGACTCGGCGTTGCTGTTACCACTTCGGGGCAGTGACAATGATGTCTTCAGCTGTAAAGAGCGGGTATCGGGGAAGATCTCTCACTTCCCTAGTGATCAGTACAAGGCCTTCGGGCTGTCGACGGGATCGAGTGCCACTCACTACACTCAAATCTATCATTCCTCACTAAGTGTAAATTACTGACTATACATTTGTCCTGCTATCAGGTTATTTTTGACTTGCTATCTAGTTGAATAGTCTCTTGCTATCAAGAGATTCACTTCTACTCATAAAGCACATCATCGCTGTAATACCTCCTTTGCTCGAGCGTTCCTTCGGGACGGCGGGTACTGCCGTAGAGGGATTGTGTTGCACGGGTTGTTCGTCGTTTGTTAGACCGAAACCTCTGAGCGTTGCTCATGTTGGGCGTTCGACTTCATACTCAAACGTGACGCTTTCTCTCGCCAGGTCAGAGTACTTCAGCCATTCGACAAAGGTTAGTCTTTATGATATGGAGTAGAGTGAAATGTAATTCATTAAATGTCCCTTCAATGATTGCTCCCATGATAAACGTTGATGAGACAAATGAAATGATTCTCATCTTCCCTTTTCAATGATTGAAATCTACTAACACACTACCGTATAATCGTCTACTATGGGGCAAGACATGATAGAGCCTCCACGCGGTTTGCCCTGGGCAGTCTTTAGACTGGCGAATACTATCATTAAGTTGAATCTGTTATCAGTCAACTTGAACGTTGCAAATGAAGTTCGGTGTAATACTTCCTTTCGACGGGTGTTCCTGTAAAGGGCGGCGGTGAAACCCGTAGCTATGTATACCGCAAGGGACATTTGGCAATGGTCAATCTTGTTAAACCTCTCTGCGTCATGTTTGCAAGTGATTGCCGCTGTCTCAACGTAGTATGCATTCGCGCCAGGGCGACATTTAGCCAACTGTCGAAGGTTGCCTAAAACTTTCCATTGCATACGTTATGAGAACCATGAGTTCTACCTGTCTCTATCAATGAGACGAATTGATGAATGGAATGAAATGGGAGGACACTCACGCGCCACACGCAACATAACACACTTCTCTCTTTCGTAGTCTAACAAGCTCTTTACACATGGATCGCAGTCGATTGCTATCCCTGTATCAGAAGTGTAAGCTATCTTAATTTTATTTGACACTATTTCATCTATCATCATCGCCCATATGAAATGTTTTAAGATTTACAAGTTAGACTAAGCGTGCTACTATTTCCAATTGAAGAAGTATACATGGTTAAATCATCCACTTAAGCCCATCCGTAGTCTAACAAGCTCTTTACACATGGATCGCAGTCGATTGCAATCCCTGTATCAGAAGTGTAAGCCCATCTTAGGTTTATTTAAACACTATTTCATCTACCATCATCACCATATGAAGTGTCATAAGATTTACAAGTTAGAAATAAAGTTTCAATAGTGTATGCGTTAGAAATAAAGGTGTAACTGTTTGTAAAAATAAGATCGCAAGATTTACTAGTTTACAAGTTAGACTAAGTGTAAATTAAAAATAAAATTATAACTGTTTCAAGAGTTTACAAGTTAGAAATAAAGTTTTAGCTGTTTGTATATCAAAATAAAGTTTCAAGAGTTTACAAGTTAGAAATAAAGTTTCAATAGTGTATATGTTAGAAATAAAGGTGTAACTGTTTGTAAAAATAAGATCGCAAGATTTACTAGTTTACAAGTTAGACTAAGTGTAAATTAAAAATAAAATTATAACTGTTTCAAGAGTTTACAAGTTAAGAATAAAGTTTTAGCTGTTTGTATATCAAAATAAAGTTTCAAGAGTTTACAAGTTAGAAATAAAGTTTAAATAGTGTATATGTTAGAAATAATGGTGTAACTGTTTGTAAAATAAGGATCGCAAGATTTACTTAGTTTACAAGTTAGACTAAGTGTAAATTAAAAAATAAAATTATAACTGTTTTCATGATGTTTGTATATCAAACTGTTACAAGCGTTTCCAAGTTAGAAACTGTTCAAGTGGTTTAAAGCGTTGATGCAACGATGAACAATTAATAAGCTGAAAAGTTTTAGATTCACTTTAACATTATCATATGTTTACAGATAGAAATGTATTGACAGCAAAGCTACTTCATGAGTTAGTTTGCCAGGAGTGTATCATCTCAAACTTTTACTTCCGACTGTGGAACATTGATTTCCATGATGAAGATTTAAATAGGTTAGATTCGATGGCGAACAAGATTTACTAGTTTACAAGTTGGACAAATGTGTTCTACTATTTGTAAATGAAAGATATCATTTCACAGTTTCGCAGTTAGAAATAAAGTTTCAAACAGTCTACAAGTTAAAAATAAAATTATAACTGTTATCAAGAGTTTTACAAGTTAGAAATTAATTTTTAATGGTGTATACGTTAGAAATATAAAGTTTTAGCTGTTTGTATATCAAAATGAAGTTTCAAGAGTTTACCGTTCACAGTTTACAACAGTTAAGAAGTTTCAATAGTTTATGTGTATATAAGACTAAAGTTCTATCTGCTTGTATGTTAGAAATAAAACAAAGTTTCAACCGGTTAACAAGTTAAAAATAAAGTTTCAATAGTTTACAAGTTAAGAATAAAGTTT
>CAJQUW010015408.1:0-15000 GCA_907163375.1 Prostheceraeus crozeri
CTTAACTGCGAGCATCACTTTGTCAATATACTCAACTCGCAATAGTTCGGGGCGGCCGTGTTAGGGGTGTACCACTCCTAATTGGTGGAGGAATTGCGTGATGGGTGATCGCCATAAATCGGCAGTTCGTACGGAGAGACTTCCACCTCAGCTATTAATGGCGGGAACAATACTTCTACATACACTCTCCTCTTCCTCACTCTCGTGGTTAATGATGTATAACTTTCTGCATATTGCCCAAGTCGGCTACACTTTCTCTACCATACCCTTCTGTTGGGAGCAGTTTTTGTTGCAACGAGCGCTTTGGGTCGGTTGATCATTGGAAGAAGAGAATTTTGTGTTTGGTTGTTGTTCCGGAGGGGTTTGTCATGTTTGACTGTGAATTAGGATGACTTTGAATCGTTTTACAATTCTTAAGTATCAACAAGCAGAACCATCAAGCTGAAGCTCAGCCATATGAATGATGAATATGAAACGTATATATATGTAAAGTGACATCCGTTTATCATTTCACTCCCTGTCTTTGAGAGTATAAGAAGAAAGTGTTCTTCTAGCGAATTCTGTTATTATTTGATGGTATACCAATGTAGAACTGCTATCTGCAGTGAATACCAATATGACAGTGAAGTTCCGTCATTATCTTTGTTGAAGAGCTATAAGCTTTAACAATAAATTTCGTTCAAATGGTATAAGTTATGAAAATTGTCTTCACTCAATCTCCTCAAACGCCTGTGGCTAATAGCATCTTCCTCAATTTGATGGCATCTAACTTCATCACCAACGACCCTCCTTCTCGAGAAAGTTTGAGTTATTGAATGGTCAAGGTAGGTGTAACAATACACTGAGGCTTGAACAGATGTGATAGAATGAGTTTCTCTTTCATGGTGATGTGAGCTTCCTAACCTCCAGAACTGTGCGACATGGCAACGACTGTGGCATTGGCCTGACTGTAGCGCCCGCATATCTTCACGAGGAAATGGCGATTCACCCGAAACATCAAAGCGAGGTGTTTTGTCGAACTCTTACGCGTGGCCAATAATCTATCCGGAAAGGTGGGGTTATGATTCTGTTATACGTCGTCTTCCTTTCATTAGCCGATTGTGCGCTCAGCTCTTCGAGACCCGGTTTGAACTATTTCGCACCAGTACGTTTCAAACAGTACACACACGCCACGATACTACACACCGGTACCTCACTCTCCGCATCACTGATCTGTGTCCAATAAATAATTTAGAGTAGTATCTGCCACCTCTTTCCTTCCTAAACCAAATAATCTATTATCTCAGTAATCAACCCACAACACATCACTCCTCTAAACCCCAAACTCCCAAAACTTCATCCTTCTACAACAAACCCCACCCCACATACCCCCATCCCACATTCCCCACCACTCTCTTAATTCTAAACCCACAAACATCCTCTTAATACTCACATCTAAATTCACCCAAAACCACCTTCAACCCAACCCACAATCTCCAATACCTTCCCCCTCCTCACTCCCCCCCCCCCCCCCCCCCCCCCCCCCACCCCCCCCTACCCCCCCCCCCCCCCCCCCCCCCCCCCCCCCCCCCCCCCCCCCCCCCCCCATACGCGCCGACCCCCCCCCTTTCTCATTTTTGATGCATTGAGTCCGCTTATTTAAAATCAGTTTATTAGGAAATCATAGTGGTCGAGGCTCCTTTAAACTTCCAAAAAATTTAAAAAACAAAACAGCAGTCATCAATGTCGATTGCGAATCGCAATGTTTTAAATATGCTGTCCTCTCCATTCTCCACTATAATGACATCAATGCGAATCGAAATCGCACATATAGCTATAGGCAGTGGGAGAATGAATTAAACTTCGATGACTGTAATAGTGACGATATGAAAATTAAAGATATAGAAAAATTTGAAAAATTGAACAACATTAAAATAGTTCTCCATGTTTGGGAAAAGGGATTGAAGGGTGTGCGCTACAACTCGCGTTCGAGTTGTTATGAACGTACAGTAAACCTGTTATTAGTAAAACAGGATGATAGTGAGGAATGGCACTACTGCGGTATTCCCAAAATCTCTCGCTTATACCACCACTTAGAAAACTCTAGTAGAGAGTTATATTACTGCGACAGATGTATTCGCCACTTTAGGAGGAAAACTAAATTTGAAACTCATTATGAGTGGTGTAAGCGAGGTAAACTGCAAATGGAACGCATGCCCAAAGATAAGGAGTTTTCATATAGAGAGAATGGCGATGAACTAAGTCCTCTTCGTGTCATCTATGCTGACATCGAATGTTATATCGATGATAACATCCATCGACCAGCAGCCATTTCCTGCTATGAAGTATGGCATGATCACTTTAGGAGTAGGCAAAATAAAATGCGCGTCTGGCAAGGTGAGGATTGTATTTACCAATTCCTACAATTCCTCGAACAGGCTGTAAAATTTCAACAAAAGTATGATGGTGAACTCTATCGCAGATCATTGCATATGACAGCAGATGATCAAGCAAAATTTGATAGTTGCAACGTTTGCCCCAAATGTAGGAAAACATTTGACGATGATAAGATTAAGAAAGTGCGCGACCATGATCACATCACTGGTAAATTTAGAAACGCACTCTGTTCAAAATGTAATTTTTCGCTGAGGATGAAGCGGCGTACATTACCCGTCATTTTCCATAATTTCAAGGGCTACGACAGCCATATGATAATAAAAGGAGGTTTAGGTCAAATGAAAGAGTGGAAGCTTGATGTAATAGCACAAACGAGAGAGAAGTTTATGGCCATGACAGCAAAAGTGCCTGTCGATAAAACTAAAGAAAATAAGACGGTCTATTTTGATATAAAATTTTTAGATTCCTACCAATTTATGACTGCATCACTGGCCTCTCTCGTGCAAAATCTAAAGTCTCTTCCACTAACACAAAATCTTAAGAAACAATATCCAAATCTAACCGATGAAGTCATCACACGGAAAGGAGTCTTTCCATATGCATATTTTGATGCGATTAGTAAACTCGGCGAGACTTCTCTTCCGCCCATAGATAAATTTAAAAATGATTTGACCGGCGCAGAATGTAAGACCGAAGATTATGATCATGCACAAGATGCATGGATAAAATTTGACTGCCATACATTTGGTGAATATATGATTGCCTACCTTAAGTTAGATGTATTTTTGCTGGCTGATGTATTTCAGGAGTTTCGACGAGTGGCATTAGAAGAAGATAAGTTAGATCCCGTCCACTTTGTCAGTCTGCCAGCCATGTCATTTAAGTCTGCTTTTAAAATGACTGGTGAGACCATTCATCTCTTACAAGATCCAGAGATGTATAATTTATTTGAGCGAGGAATTCGCGGTGGTCTCACATTTGTAAATAAACATAGGTTAAAATCTGAAACAGTAGGCAATGATCAGACTCATCTGAAGTATTATGACCAAAATAATTTGTATGGTAGTTCATTATCCAAACCGCTACCTCACTCTGAGTTTAGCTGGTTAGATGATAGTGAAATTCAACATTTCTCCAACCCTTCTAACATACTAGCAATTCCAGATGAAGGTGATTGGGGATATTATTTTGAGATAGATCTAATCTATCCAAATAATATTAAACATAAAACCGTAGATTTTCCACTCGCACCCGAATCAGGTGAAGTGAGTAAAGATATGTTTTCCGACTTTATGAAACAATTTCATAAAGATTTAGAATCATGTGGACAACCCGACTATAAGCCTTGCCGCAAACTTTTACTCACTCAATATGATAAAGAAAACTATCTAGTCCACTTTAGCATCTTAAAATTTTATTTAGAAATGGGCATGATTTTAAAAAGAGTTCACCGCATTATTAAATTTAGACAGAAAGCCTTACTCAAAACCTACATCTATCTCAACAGCCAGAAACGTGCACTAGCCCAAAATAATTTTGAAAAAGATTTTTATAAATATAAGAACAACAGTCTATTTGGTAAGACGATGGAGGATGTTAGAAAGCGCGTAAACTACAAACTAGTTAATGATGATCAAAAGTATCACAAATTGACCTCATCACCTCTATTCATCGATAGAGACATTATCGATGAGGATCTTGTAGGTATTAAAATGATAAAATCTGAAGTTGAGTTGTGCAAACCCATCTATATTGGTCAAGCTGTTCTAGATTACTCCAAGCTTGAAATGTATCAACTCTTCTATAAAATACTAAAACCGTGTCCTCTCGTAAAAGAGGTTCGTTTGTTGGGTGGTGATACAGATAGTTTCTTTTTAGGTATTACCACTCAAAAAGATTTAAATTTCAATGAAGTAGGAAAATCTTTAGAAAGATATTTTGATACATCAAATTATCCTGCTGATCATCCACTATACTCCATCAAAAATAAGGCAAAACTTGGCTGCTTTAAGGATGAGACAGCAGGGAAGGAAATAGATGAAATGATTCTCCTCCGTCCTAAAATGTATTCTATGAAATTATAGGTTAGTGATGATAGCATTAAGCGCGCTAAAGGCATATCAAGATCATTGGTATATAACATGAAACATAAGAATTTCAGGAAAGCCTATAGAAATAAAAATATAACGTTTGTCAATATGACAATCTTAAAATCTAAGTCGCATGAGATCAAAACTCATACTTTTAGGAAACGGGCGCTTTCAGCATGGGAGGATAAGAGGTGCTGGTTAGAACACAACATATCTCTTCCACATGGACATCCTGACACAAACATACCACCACCCAAAAGAATTAAACTCACACTACCACATTCAGGAGACGTCTTAGCATAATCATCCTTAACTTAGTATTTTGATGTTGATTTCTGTAGATAAACATTGTTGTTTTATGTATCGCATGAGATTGTTTTTTCCTTGTGAATATGTGTCCACATCTGTACATTCCCCATGTGATGACTTTTCCACTGAAAGACATTTTTCCTATCCCTGTATATTTCCACCCTTCACGAAGTAAAAAGACTTTTTGTATATAGCAATGTTTATTGAAGTGCGCTCATGTATATATTTTCAGTGGATGTTGTATAAAGTCTATTGCTTCACATTCATGTACATATTTCAATAAATGTTGTATAAAGACTTCACTTTGTTTTCCGAAACACTAACGTTATGAGGGATTTAGTATCTTTCACATGGATGCACTCTTGTAAACCATTGGTAATTTTGATAGCAATAGAGGGTATAGTTTGTTTGACGACGGGATGATAGAAAATAGATTCAAACATCTTCTCGACTATTCCATATGAAGCGTCTTTATCATGAATGAAATCACGTAAAATGTATTCTTTTTTCTCACCAACAGAAATAGGTAGAATCAAATCACTTTGAATGTAAAGGTGCTGTTCATGTTTATCAAGTGTCATTGGTGTTTCTATACCAATCGTATGCGCAGCAGCAAACACTGTTTGTAGCATTGAAAAACCAAAGAGTTTTTTCAAATTTTTACTCAATTGACATTGAATGTCATCACCCAGTTTCAGAACAACGCGTTGATTTTCAATTGAAAACGAAATGTGGTGTGTCTTTACATCATATTTACTTTTCATCACATGCTTCAACTTCTGTTGTATATAAGGATTTACTACATGAATGAAGCTTTCAACTGTATGATATAGACGCGGCATTATATTGATAGCAACTTTAGATTCTTCATAAGACTGGTAAATTTTCTTGATGCGATCGCCATAGATGTCCACCCACCATTCATCATTAACTGAATCAGCTTTAGTGTGATATTCATGAGAAGCATACACCACACCGCTTCCAATAATAGGTGTATAATGTCTTACAAAATGACGCAAGGTTGGAGAGAAATAAACTGTAAGTTTGTCATTATATTTCTGAATAACCAACTTATTTTTGTCCGCCATAATTTTCTCTCCATACTTCTTACCCACAGTCTCATTCCATCGTTTTACTAACTCAATAAGTGATAAAGGTTGAACACCACGCTTTTTCAAAATGATGCGTTCTTCGCATTCTACAACATCTTCATCAAATATTTTAAATCTATAATGAAATTTGTTGATTCGATTTGAATAAACTTTTTTAACATTTGCAGTAGCAATTGACGTTAGATGTAGTCCATGACCAAAACCAAGATGTGGATAGAATTCACTATCCAACCTCAGCGTAAGACCTTTAGTAAAAGAATGAAAGCGGAGGAACTGTCTCCCACTCCAATGATAGATAGTAAACTCATAAGCTTTCTGATTTTTATTCTTCATGATGGAAGTATTACCACTGTTGAATGCCTTAATAATTTTCTCATTCCCAAATGGTTCATAAGAATCTGATTTTATCTGAATCCATTCATAGTTCCACTTTCCATCTGATGTTAAATTGTATGGGAACTGAAATGCATTATTCATCGTTATTCCATCATGGGTGCGAGGAGTCAATATCATTTCTTCCAAATCATTCACATTCTGAATATTGCTATCATAGCAAATACTAGAAACGCCAACCTCCCATTCACCTTCTAAATGCAGTGGGCGATTTAATTCTACTCGATAGTCTGATGGTTTATTTTTGGGAAATTTATTCATAGAAGCATTACTGGGCAAGTAGATTAGAAACGAGTCCTTATTTTCACTTTCCATATTATTCACATTGGAAAAATATATTAGCATACGTTTGCATTAACTCTTCATTCGGAAATGGAGTGTGATACTTGTCACAGCATCTTTATGAAAAGGAATCAACGCACCAGCATCGTCATAAATGGCAATATCAATTTGTGGGATGTAGTTTGATTTCAGCTTTGTATAATGCACTTTCTTGAAAGTATGCTCAGATAAAATACTGCAGCTTTTTGGCTGGTATGGTATCATTGCTAGCAATGGAGCTTCAACATCTCCCACACGTACATCTTCACCAATATTGGAATATATCTGAAAATAGTTAATACGACGCGATAGCGACATGTCTGCGCTAGCTTTGGTTACAGTACCACTTTTAAAGATATTTTGATCAAAACCCAAAATGTCCATTAGAGTTTTATCCATAATTAGTTCAATACCTTTTCCACTTATAGTGAGAGACAAAGTACCTTCTTTTTCAGAAAATGAAATATGTTGCTCATTAATCACTTCATTTAAATAATCTACAACCAATTTAACCGAAGTAATAATGCGAGGCATCAACACTCTTGTTTCATGTAAGATACCACCTAAAGGCTCTACACACTTTCTGTATAAAGATACGGTCCATTCTGTATCAAATTGATTTGACCTTTCACATGGTAAATGTTGCATATCAGATTTTCCATGAACAGCTGCAGAACGATGTCGTAAGAACTGATGAAAATCTTTTGAACAAACTAATACTAGATCATCATCATTTAATTTGCTTATTGCAATATGATTAGATGATTTGATATAAGTCAATGTTGCCACTTGTTTACCATCAACTCGAAGGAGATAATTAAATTTCTTCAATAATGTTTCAGGAGTCATGTTTGTCTTTCTTGGCTTAATCACAATCTTCTTCACCAACGTCTTCTCATTTCTTGGAATAAGATCTACATAATAAGCTTCCTCTCGATATATTAACTGTTTATGACCACTTATGTGGTAATTAACGTTAAAATTATCATAGCTTGTTAAGGCGCTAGCGAGGTAACCTAAATCATTTCTTAAACTTGGACTTAAACCAACAATCCAATCTTTCTCAACTACATGATGTACATAATTATAATCATCATTGTGCGGAGTAAATTGGACAATATGTTTACACGCTTTATTCAAGAAATCATATATAAACTTTTTACATGATAAGAGATCTTTCTTTGGCCACTGTGGAATGTATACTCGGCACCCCTTTTCACATTGGTAAGCAGCTGTACGCCTCATATTAATAGTCATCACCTCATGATCAAAAGTATAGACACAGTTGCTATAAACAAGTTGAGTGACACCCACTTCCCAATTTCCATTTAGCTGTTGTGCATGATCAATGGGAGTAGAAAAGAGTGCGGCTCGATTACTAGTAAATCTCTTTGTAGCCGCATTGCTAAGCAAAATATGATAAAACGACATTTTTATATTGCTGATCTGCAACTTTGCATAACATCATGAAGACTTGGATTTTGGACTCTCTACAATATATCAGAGTTGATCGTGATGGAAACGTACATTTCAAAAATTCTCATGGTCATACATCAAGAGGAATTACATTAACATGGCGACAATTTGTCAACCTCAATGATATCATGAGGGATTTGGAATATTTTGAAACATTAAGATTCATCTCCTTGGGTGATCAAGTTTGGCTTCAACATTACAGAAATGAAATTCAAATCTACCATTCTCATTCCGCAAACTGTTTCTCATTTCGCAAATACAATTGGGAGAAGTATAGAAGATACATACATCGCTCCATCATGACATTTATTCGTCGTGAGTTCATCGCCCTACTATGCAAATCTTAATCAGACATGACTACCACGCACCATGAGTTGGAAATTAGATTCCCTACAACGTATTGAAACGGATCATGATCGAAACGTCTATTTCAAAGATTCAACTGGAAATGTGAGAAGAGAGTTTGCTTTATCTTATCGTCATTTTCAATCTCTACATCATATCATGAAGGACTTGAAATACTTCTATATGAAAAGACATTCACGTATTGGAAATCGCATCTGGCTGCGCGTCAACAATCGGCGAATTCAACTCTATCATTCCCAACTTCATACTAACTTCACATTTCATCAAGGTAGTTGGGAAAAGTATAAAAGGAAGGTACATCGCTCAATTTACTCATTCTTTCATCATGAAGCGCCATCGCTACACCATCGTCAACATTCTCCGTCGCTTCAGACTCTACACCAAAATCGATCTCACAACATTACACCAACAGCTTCCAAACAGCAAGTATTACCCGGGCCGTCCTCAAATGTTAGTGGTGAAGATGAACAATTCACGGAATCTTCAACTCTTCCCAAATGGGACTGTACAGATTCTCGGCGCCCTTTCTCATTCATCGGCGCAGTCAATGCGCTTAGAGCTACAAAGACTACTACGTCGGATATGGAAGAGGGAGAGGTGTGTGATGTCGAATCTGACTGTGGACAATATGGTGATCTCTACTCAATTGAGTGACAGTCTATCATTTTTGAAGATTCGTACCAGCAGTTACAGTTTGTGTTATGAACCCGAACTTTTTCCTGCAGCTCTCATTAGTTGTTGGTTACCTGTGCATGTGGCAATCTTTCATAATAGTAAAGTGATCATTACTGGACTAAAATCTCATGTACAAGCAAATATGATCCTAGACTATCTCATTGAGTATGTACGTACCCAGCGGATTGTAAAATAAAAAACAATTTTTCCAACATGATGTTTTTATTTCAAATCATGATAGAACTTACAAATCATTTTTTCATTAGAGGATGGATTACATGAAAAGTTTTGAATAACAGATGCAAATCGAGATACATGTAAACGTTTTAAGATGAAGTACAGTACAAAAGCACCACACGTTGATGAAAGTGGATGTTGTAGTATGCGTTCATTTCGCTGATATTGACGCGTATGTTTTCTCAACCACTGCTGTGTTGGTATATTTGGAGGTTGAGCAAGAGAGTCAAATAGTTCACCACGTCGGTCTTCTCCAATAAAGATCGCTTTCCAATGCTCACCGCCTAAATTCTGTGAATGAGTGTTTAGCACAATAAAGATGGGATAGTGATTTACTGCAGGTGGTAAGGTATCGAGTGAATAGACATTATCGAAAGCTTTCAACGTCGCTTCGTCTGCATTACGCTGCACTTTAGTCTTAATATCGTCAGCAGTCAACCAACTCATTAACGATTATACTGAAGAATCACGTCACGATACTTTGTAATTTCAATATTTGAATCGAAGACTGCATAAATTAATACATTGATCGTCTCAGGTAGTGTTCTTTTGAACGTCAAATCCAAACGAATATTATGAGGCACGTTCGCTTGACGATAGGGTGCACTAATATCGCTGTCAGCAGTCAAATCAAATGCATAAATAGTATATCCACTCTTAAACTCTTTCATAGTCAGTCCGTTGGTGTCATCCGTATTGTAAAAGCCAAAGACATCCATAAAATCAACATAACTGCGCATAAATTGATCCGAAGCAAAATCTGGTTTGTAGGGTGGACCAGGATGACTCACACCATTTACACGTAAAGCAATTTCACTTAACTGATTGTGTTTAAAATTGAAAGGATTCTTCTTTATATTACCATTAAATGCATCATTTTCAACCATTGCCACCATGAGGAGCTTCGGTGCTTCCGATGGAAAGAGGCCATCTTTCATGAAACTCTTTTGATCTTTCGGAATTGTAAAGGTGAGAAGCTTTGTATGCTGAACGGGGTAAATGGCATTTTGGCGGTTAAGACCTTCAGCATGCCCTCTAATGACACTTGGATTCGGTACTACTCGACGAATGTAAAGTGCAATATCTTCCACATGAATTCTAAAATTGTCAACTTTAGCAAATGCATTCAGCGCAAATTCAGGCTTATTCAATGTCAGCTTGAGTCGCATGCTGGTATTACAGAGTAAAAACTTTGACTGTCTAAAGAAGTCTAAATTCAGCGGACCATATAGCTGACATACTCTACTATCTTTAATCATAGCAGATCGCTTTACAAAGCCACTGTTTGTTTCAACATCAAATTTTCCTGCTTCATCTCTGTACCATCCCATGGCTTCCATATGACTTTTTTGTGCTGCTGGATGAAACTGTGATACATGATTGAAATATGATTTATAGGGATAATCGCTTTGACCACCTTCCACCTGCTGCTCTCCAATCGTTAGAGAAACATCGCGAAGTAATGTAGTCAATGGTAAATTGTTCAGTCCAACTTTATGTGCATCGTCAATAGCAGTTCCATCTGCTTGCTGAATTCTAAACCTCAAATCAAGCATCGCATAACTCAAATCTATGTAGTCATCACTACCACCAGGAATAACAAATTCAATGGGGCCAGCATTCTCAGCTGTTCGAGGATGATAATCTACAATACTTGAACTAAGAATATCTGTCTGTATGGCTTGTTGATCGAACAAACAAAAACCGGAAGTTTTACACTCCATGATTAGAAGTTATAGCAGCGTCGTCGTTTAGCGCCTGATGAATGATTAGAGCCTCTGCGACGTTTGCGTGAATGCCTTTTGACTGAAGATCGCTCCTTACCAGCGCCCGCGTTGCTATGTTGCCTCCTTTCCTTTATTCATTCGGTTTTTTTTTATGGAGAGTGATTTCTTTCTTGAGTAGTAGTTACCCTCCTTCAGATTGGTCTGCTTCAATGTTGTTAAACCGCCACGTCGGTATTAAACGAACGATGCAACAAACTGCTCGCTTTAAAAACTTTACCTTGGAAAGATCATAGCTACATCACCAGCAAATGCCCAACGCTTTACTTAATACATTTCGTTTTTGTTTTAATGATTCTAAAGACATGGTTTGGATATGAGAGGTGCTACAACAGATTTTCAGGTGCACCTAAGTATGCTACCTCATCGGCTGGGGGCGTTTTTGCAACGATGTCTATTTGTCCTCCGCTACGTTACTTTTAGGTGTGGGTCGTGTATTATTAAATGAGGACAGGTTGAGTTTACTTAGCCGCCAAACCTAAAACCACTTGTTTGTTACAACTTTACGATGAATCAAGTCCGAATCACTTGATGAATGATTATGTAGGATCTAGACGCATCCAACGAGTTCTTACTTGAAGGAATAACAGTACATTTAACATGACTCCATTCTTACCTTGGTTTGTTCATCGAAGGTATTTTCTCCTTCCAAATTATGTTTCACTTTCAGTGTCTAACTCAATCTCATCGCCGGTTTAAAAACGCTGAACCTCAATTTCTTCATTATGTTATTCTTACAACTTGTAGGTGGTCGGAGAAAGTCGTTCTTTTTGATTAATCCTTGTTACTGTAAAATTCTTCCTCTGTAGTATTCGGAGGTACCCTCTTAGCAAAAATCACTTTCTCACTTCGCTGAGATAACCGAACTTTATCGCCAATTTTCACATCACTTTTCACATGAGTGCGTTTAAGTTGGAATGATTCGCGCATTTCTCTGAGTCCATTGTTCAGCATTTACTTCCCCGTACTGGTCCGTACTGAGTTCAATAGCCGACTGGATAGTCGTGATTGTGGTCAGGGAGTGGTTCTCTGCTTAGATCCCTTTTGGCACGTGCACCATATGTGTGCAGCGTAATTGGCAGTAAGTTAAAATGTCCGATACACCTACTCCACGATTATTTATTTGTTCGTGCGATTACAAACGTTCAACGGAGTGCAGCCTTTTTAAGCGTCTTCAACAGTTTCTATAACATATCCTACTATAAGACAACATGTTTCCTAAGCGCCTCCCAAAAATAATGTGTTCTCTGCTCGTGTTGTTATCGTAGTCGACCATCCCTTGAGATCTGTCCTTGATCACTCTGAATTCTTTTCTGGTATGCGACACTTCTCGAAAATTTGTTTGGCAAGCCGCCTTTAGCTATCATTCCCCATTTTAGTTTTAAACGCGTTATTGGTGTCCACGCATAACGCGAGCCGAAAAAATCATCAATGGGACAGGTTAACAATAATTTACTTGCCTGAGTTATGATTTGTAATGGCAGGGGCAACCTTCGCACAAATCTGGATTGCATATGTTCATCGATGTCGATGAACAATATAATGGGCCGGGCGTTGCGGTTATTCCTTTTTCGCTTGTTTGTGGGAGTGTATAGGTTAGCACTGACCCTTTAACCAGCGTTTCACTTGTGATTGTGGAACTACAAAGACCTCTCGCTTTTGATAATTTATTGACTAGATGAAATCCTGCCGGATCGTTCTTTCATATATTCTGATTGACCTTCAAACGTTCAGTACGATTGACTGCCTCATGTCTGATTTTTTCTCCCTTCTAATCTTTTTGTTTTTTGTCCTCTTTACCTTCTGTACAAAAAACTGCTGCAGTTTAGCTTTTAGCGGTTTTTGCGTCTCGCTGTTCACCATTGCTCTAGCGGTTCTATTCGCCCATGAGAGATGGTAGCAGATAGTCGCCAAGTGACAACGAATTCAACTTGGACAGGCTCACCTTACTTGGCTATGCACAATCCACACTCCCATGCGATTATCATTCCTACGTGTTTTGAGAAATGCTACTTTACTCAGGAGGAGCTGTTTTAGCTCCTCTCTCCTCTCTTAAAAGTCTTTAGTGGGATGTGATTACCGCCTGCAGTTCTTCCTCTTGTTTGCTTAGTGAGTGTGGGATGGGATGTGTTGCCAAGGTGACGTCTTAATACAATTTGTTGCGCATCTTTCTCGCGCAATGAAGCATTCGCGCAGTGTTGCCCTGTTGAATCAGTTTTTCCATTTAGTTCATTTTTTATAAGCAACTTTTTCGGATCCAGTCTGCTTTTTCAATCGTTTAAGAAAGTATGCAACAACCAGGTGGAACATAGCCTGACGGCGACTTTCTTCGTCGTGCTTACTGATTTCAAGTCTCATAACGTGAAGATCAATCACTTTATCTTTCATCTGTTATGATTTCTCCTCTTTCATTTACTTTGAGATGGGGTTCACATTTATGATGAAAGAGATATGAGATTGTGCGCGAGGTGTAATGTGTAGCAGTCGATTCAGTGGTCTATGCAATATTATTCTTTACAAGTTTTTCAATATTGCTCAAATCATGTTTCCGATTGTAATAATACCATGCACGTTGTGGATCTTGTTGTGAACATTTTGCTGTTAATATATTTTTTCCAATACATTTGATTTGCAAGGAGGTTGTTTATCTTGCTGATGCGCAGTCACATTGTTTCTTTTTCCATCCTGAGGAATACAATATGCGCGGATTAAGAATTCATAGTTTTGTAGAAAATAATGGCGAGTTTTCAACAATATCCCTTCCGTATTCTAAATCTTCGGACACTTTGCGTAAGTCAATGTATAAGTAACCGTATGGTTTTTTCAGTAGCTGCTTGGTAAATTCTTATTTAAGAGCTTCTCGGATCCTCTGTGGTTACTGCAACTTGTCGCGCTAAAATTTCAAATTGACTTTTATCTCGGGATTTCTTGAAAATAGGCCCTTATTGGCCCGTTATTCGGTTTTCGTGTTCCGAGCGTTTTTCAATCAGGAAACAATTTTTGTGTAATTTAGATGATAAAACATCTCCTTTTATGGTTGCTTGCGCGTAGTGAATCCATACTCCTGTAAATCTTTTGAATTCTGAACTTTCTTCTTAATTAATCATCATTACAACGACATCTTTCGGGACTGATCTCTATTATCCTCTGGAAATAATTACCTTCATGTCGAAATCAAAGTTGCGACTTTGCACATTCCTGAAAACAGTGGACGGTTGATAAATACCATAACACCAAATCACTCGATTGATAAGGTTCCTTAAACAAATCTCTTTCTTTTATCTAGCAAATTCAGCGTGATCTCTCAGTTTTTACTGCATGAGATGGACATGATTACAGTCAGAACTTTATCACATTGATCGTCTGATATCCATTTTATTTACTTTGAGACTCAACATTCGTGCCGTTAATTACCGCTTAGACCGCCAAAGATATTTCACCCATAGGTTGCCCACGGCAGGAGCTATCATTGGAAGTATTGTCTGAAAGGAAGACCGCCCATTTTCGTGTTAGAGTTTTCCTCTTTCTTTGCAATGGGGCGACTTTAGGATTGGAGATGAAACGCAATTTCGTAGCATTATCGCTTAAGTAACTTTCGTTGTTCTTGGGCCGCTAATTCGTCTTCGTCCTCAACTTCCTCACATGAGAAAATTAATTTCACAAATGAACTTTTATCGTTAGCATGTCGTTTTATGAGCCATTGTATCGCTGCTGATTTGCTTTCAATCGTCGGATGGAGCTTGAATGGCTGAAGAAATAACTTTTGAACTTTTACGTTTCGTCATTTTACGTTTTCGCCATTTTCCGTGTTATTTGAGTCTTTGCTAAAACCTATCTTTACCCACATTTGCATAGGGCTAC